>MU628266.1:0-111011 GCA_025688815.1 Aspergillus carlsbadensis
CCTGATTTAAACCCAATAGAACACTGTTGGAACCTCTTAAAGAAGCAGCTAGTTCTTCTTTATCCTAACCTCTTTATAAATGGAAGAGCTCAGGTCGACTGGAGACGATTTAGAAGAGCTATTAGGGCAGCTTGGTGGTCAATCCCCCAGGCGAAGATTGACAGTTTGATCGATTCCATGCCTCGACGGGTGGAGGAAGTTTATCAAGCTCGTGGCTGGTATACAAGATATTAATTACGCTTTATTTAGATGTATTCAGAAGTCTTAATTCGTTGTGGTTGTTGTGTAGTTAGAATTTGAAGTTGGTGGTCGAAACTATATATTTCGGAGTGTCGCCAGACTTTTGGACATAAAGTGTATAATGGGCCATCGGACGATGAAGACGATGAGCTAGACAACGAGGGCAAAAATATGCTATACTGGATTCACCTGATGGAGTATGAAACCACACAGCTGCGGCGTCTATACCATGCCTCGATGCGTCAAATAGACCCTCGGTGGGACGTCCAGATAGCGGAGAGTGCATTGAAGCAAGACTTTGCGGGGGCTGTCTTTCGTTGCGAGAGTGGGTTTTGTCTGAGCGAGATCGTGCAGTGGATTGATGCGGTGGAGCGCGGCGAGTTTCCCAGATTGTTAGACGTTTTCAGTCGCAGGTATCAGTAGCAGCTTCCAAGTTCTAGATTCGACTCCCTGCCCCTTAGTTGTCATTTCTATGCCGTCCCACAGTCAGAGCCATACCTGACAGGGTGTAGGGCGCGAGGGTCGTTCGTTTCCCTGCAGACAATCAAATAACCTTCTAGAAGTTTGAAGACTTAACGAGCCAGTGAACCCAACTTGAAAGCATCCAGACCACCCTCCTCTGCACTGCTGCCGTGAGGCAGTGGCCCACGGGGGATCCTCGATCCCCTCCATCGGGACTCGGACGCGCTTTCCATGACTGTTGCCTCCTCACTTCGGTCGCCTGACTTGCAGGCCCCAAATTCATTTTGTATCTCAGCCAATGGTAGATGGGCCAGCTCAGGATTACCACCTGCATCGTCAGTGCGATCCGAGTTGGAGGTAGGGAATGGCTCAAGGCTCTTGTTGGTCCGTCGGGCGCCTGAAAGCACCTGGGCAGGGCGGCTGCGGAGATGGCCCTTTTGTCGAGTACGAGTGACGCGGTCTGAAAGCTTTGGAGTGGCTCTGAAATGCTGGCGGTCTGTATGATTCAAGTCATCTGAACCTAACAAATGGTACAGTTCGGAAACGAGGTCAACCGACGATAAAGGAATTCATTTACCACCGCGCAACCGAGGACTTTATTAATACTTATAGTCTAACTAAAACTTTAGTATTTTATAAACTAGTCTTATAGTAACAAGGTGTAATAACACAGAAACCCAACTAGAACATCCACAAAGACAGATTTCTCCCTCAGAGCCCAATACTGCCTACATGGCTCGCGATTCTTTGTGTGTGGACCAGCCACCTGCCTGCTAGACTGACAATAGAAAAGAAGTATATATAGTCCCATTATAGTTTCCTATGCAATAACCCATGTGCTATCTATCCTACAAAATGGTGTACAGGGCTGTTTCACTACTTAACCCAGCATTATATGTTGATTCATTTTCTTTGTCTCAGGTCAGGAGCTCCACCAACAACCTTCTTTCTATTCGTTCTAAATGTTCAGGCGGACTCTTGGACCCGCGCGCCTGCGCATTGTTTCAAAAATATATTTTAGTTTAGTAGGCACCGTTGATCCGTACCTATTTCCTGAGAAGACCCAGTGTAATAATCAGACAAGCAAAATCCGTGCCGAGTAGCGCAGCAGTTGAAAAGTGACTTAATGGCTTGAAAGATACGGTGTCCCCCAAGTAGATGTTCAAAAATCTAGGACAGGTGGCGAGCTCCATGGGAATTTGATGGTTGATGTGGCAGCGCAACTGCTGCACACGGAATTTTAGCCTTACGAGCACGAGATAACCGCACAATCTATGTATGGTAGGCTGTGAAGACAGTTTACCTGCATCGATGGAGATTATGTCGACTTTGTTAGAACGACAGAGCCTTCTCATCGTCACCTAAGACAGGCAAGGAGTACTCGGGATCTGTAACCGGAAACGCCGCCTAGAGGAATGTGTCTCCATTATACAGAGATTAAAGACAAGGTAGTCTCATCACTCAAACCCCCTTCCACCCAAAAGGCCGACCATTAGGCGCAGGACACTGCTTTGCCTGCTGGCTGTGACGAATCATAACGCCTGACTGTCTCCAGGCCCTCTACAGCATCCCGACGGGCGACACAACGCATCCAGCCAACTCCTTGGGGATTGTCCACTGTGGATGGATGGGATAGATGGAGGCAGCCAACGGCGGCCAGTCTCCACGGTACATACCACGCCCGGGTCTTTTATTTCCTGTTCGCTGTATAACGTTTGATGTCATCCTTGCCGCAGCATATAATTCTGAAGTTTAGTAAACTTTCGACCATAAACTCAACATCTGGGGTCGCTCGGATCGGTCCCGGTAGATCGCGTCTTGTCCCGGGCCATGTGAGGGAGTTTTTGTACGGATAATGGCGCCGGTTCCTGATAAAATCGCAGCTCCGGTCTACAACTCCCTAGCTTTCAGCTTCACAATCCTATTATTACCCTTCTCCCCGCACCGCAGGACCTCTACAACACATCCTGTATTGCGTCTTGAACATGGCAGAAATTGACGAAGCTACATCCCCTCTCCTCGCGGAGCAGCGACGGACAGAGCACAGCGCCGTTGAAGACGATTCTCCAGTCGCTGAGCCTTGTTCTAGCAGAGTTCTGGAGCACATTACGGCTAGAATATCATATTTGGTTTGCATATTAGCTATTAGGTGGCTGTGGTAGGATCCTGCTGTCTAATGCTACTTGGACTTCTTAAATGCCTCTTTACCTGTAGTGGTTGCACTAAGTTTTATCCTTCAGTAGCTCTATTACGTTAGTTTAACCTGCTGCTAAAAACCTCTCTATATGTGGAGCCCCGACCGGTATATCTGGAGCACTTCTGTGTCTTCTGGATTATACCAGGGACAGTGGTTCCGGTAGCGTATAGGTTCTAATTAGAACATTAAACTAGTTTTATATTTAAGGCATAGCAAAGCATACTACACCAGTTGGCATTTATATGTGTCTTATCTTTGTTTAGTGCTGAATTATTTCTGTTTATATGCTTACAATATTCACTGTCTTATATTTACTAGTATTATTGGCATTACTGATAGTTACTATAGCTCTAGGAGTCGTATATACCCTACAGCCCAACCAATAATAGCGGGTTTATCCCGAAAATATGGTATACAGATACAAACAGCGAGAGGTATATGAAAACGTAGAGAAAAACATATAAAACTTCTTCGATCTGTAGCTGATGCTCCCCAAACTTTCTGTGGCCGGCTCGAATCGACACATTGGAAGCAAGGTATGCGACCTGGGCAGGTTGGTCTGGCGAGCTATGTAAAGGAATTCCTCTATAACTGACGATGGAAACCATTTTGATTAATTTGAAATTGTATATCAGCACAAGGGCTTGATTTGGAGCAAGGTGGGTACTCACTAAGGTAGCTGATTCTGAGTGTGACGAAGGAATGGTGTGGGAAATGACAAAATGCTGCGCACAGGGGCCATGTATACGCTGCCCAGGCGATTGTAACCTTCGAAGATACCACAAACGCTACTGCATTCTGTTGCTTCACCAGAAGCATTGGTTTCTGCGCGGGTGTAGCAATTGGGGGATCAATTGTCCAGAATACCTTGACAGTTAAGCTGAGGGATAGAGGGTTGTCGGAGTCTATCGCAACAGATGCTGTGAGCTACGTGGGGATGCTGAGATCGCTTCCAGCTGATGAACCGAGGACGATTGTTCTTATGGAGGTGTTTAGTGAGAGCTTCCGGGTGTTGGCATTTGCCTTGACAGGTATTGCTGGTCTAGGTGGTGTTCTGAGTTTCATGGTGCCGAGATATGTTTCCGGGTTTAGGGCAGCGAGACAAGGGGAGGTGTAACTTGATTGTTCTTCAATATGCCCTTCAAAGCCGGGTAGTTCCATTATGGACTTTTGTACAAGAACAATAGACGCCACCAGGGCAGGATCGTTGCGTTTCACACACTTAACCCACTTACCCCGTAGGTGTTTGAGGTCAGTCTAGTCTATGGGTTTCCCTCGAACTAGACGCTGTTTGCTTGATAAGACCTCTGAACGAGCGTCGGGTTTATCATGGAACGGGAGAGAGTACGGCTGAGCGGACGGTAAGCCCTGTTCTCCACACCCTATAGTCGTATGTACTTTGCTTACCTAAATAATGGTTAGTATAGACGATCTGCTGGGCAAACTCAAGTCTAATTTAGATACAAAAGCAGCTGTGACCTACTTGTTGGTAGTTCTCGCATGCGCCTGTCTGGGAGTACTTGATCGGGACCGTGCTACGTTGAGTAACTAAGAAGACGCCTGGGATCGCTGGCCAGGCTTCTAGTCCTCTTTTATCGAGGCTGCTACAATCTATAACTGTGTAAAATATGAAAAATGTGTATCAATCTATTTATTTAATGGAAGTTGAATGCGACACGCTAGTATACAATAAAGCGAGAATGTGACCATTGTCGGTATTCCTTGATCATCCACTCACTGACCAATGGTATCGAGAAAATAGGCTTTGATCGCCTATGCAATAAACAGTGAACAAATCCAGCAAGAAATTATGTAAGATAAAATGACAGATTGTGGCGGTGCTCAACAAGCTATCACTGAGCTCCATGGACCTTGCGCATATGAGTCATCAAATTATCCTTCCGATTAAACGGTTTGCAGCGCGAGTCATAGAGACAAAAAAACTGGCGGGGATTGAGGTGGATCAGACGAATGTGACGTAACAGGACGGATTCGCGCGTAAAGTAGCCAGCGTATGTGCACCCTTCCCATTTGCATTGCAAGGCTGGAGCCTGAGGATGGAAGGGGGCTTGGCCGCTGCTGCCCGACAGGGTCAAGAGGGTTTGGCGGGCCTGTTGGGGTTCCCCAGGGGAATGGTGGTTTGATGGATTCCTGAATTGGTCTTGGACATGGTAATGTGTTTGATCAATTGGAGAGCTCTGCCAGTGTTGATTGGGAGAATTCACTGGGAGATGATTGTCGAACATGTAGTGGTTGACAGGATTCGGCGAGGGGAGGACTTCGCTTTGTGAATCGAAATGAGGAAGAGGCTGTGAAGCGGGGCTGGGAGAGAAAGAATACATGGCGTGGTGAGACATGGTAGACTGCTTGTAAGAGTTTGAATAGGTTTCTGGAAGGGGGCTGTGGACTTTTGATTTTCGTTCGAAAGGCTGCGCCGTCGGACTCGATATTTATGCTCCTCATGGGCGGGTCAACGCGACAAACAAGTTCTCGCAAGCAAGTTCTTGTCAATTTGGCGTCTGACAAGTCCTCAGTCTAGATACTTGTCGACTCGGCAAGATCCGTTCTAGTTGACTTTTGACGAGTTGACAAGACGATGGGCGAATTGACAGAAAGTACATAGCGAGGTGGCGTCAGCAAGGCTGTAGCCTTTCGTTTTCTGAAATAAAAAGGAAATCCCCGACCGAACACAAAACCAAACCAGTTTCCTGCAGCAGTCCTCAGGCTTTCCGCGAGTCACTGCAACTCCGAGACTTCCTCGCTTCATGTCCCCTGGACATGAGTGTCATCCACTTTGGCCCAGAGGGGCCGCCTTCCCACCCCGAGTTCAGCATCGACGAGGAGATTAGAGTCCGCCAGGAACGATTCACTAATAATAGCGCTCGTTCCGGGAGTACTGTTCACTCTATCTTCAGTTGGTCGAGCCGAGGGTCGCGCAAGTCAACTCTCTCCACACATCACGCTCCTGGTCAGCGCGAGGTATACCCCTCTGTTTGTTCCATTCGCCTACCTTTGAGACGCAGCTTACCTCGAGAGTCATAGCGGTCCAAGACGGATTTCATTCGCGAAATCATCCGCAAGTGGCGACGCTCCCTTTTGAAGCAACATGACGAACGCGATCCCTCCCGGCCCGCAGCCCCCATCGAGCAGACTACCTCGCCCGCCGCCATACAACAGACGCCGGATTATGCATCGCTCATCAAGGCCGCCATCTCCAATAGCCCCTCGTGTGCCCTGTGTGCCGATGAAATCTGCAAAGAATTGATTCGCACAAACGAGTGGTGTCGTACGAACCAGGATCCTGGCTGGCAGGAGACTGTTGCTTTGGAGCTCCCTCGCAATCCAGCATTTGAGGCTTTCATTGAGACCCACAGACAGAGGATCAGCAACGGGGGACAGGTTAAGTGGAAGCTTGCGGTCGCATGCTCAGGAGCTTCCACCGGGGAACTTTCGTGGCGCCCGCCTCGACACTCTCCTTCCCACCCGATCGAGCTCCCCACGGAGAAAGTGCTTGACTCGGCAGGCGCGGCCAGAGAGACCGGCATTCCCCCGGCTGACGTGCAGCACACTGATTCGCCTTTATTACCGTCACTCCATGGTTCACAAAAAAGCACAACATTCCTAGGACTGAACGGTCATCCTGCGAAGAATGGGGGCCTGGAGATACTCGATCAAACAAGCGCCGCTAGATATAAAAATAAGTGTCATACAACTTGCAATGGCACTGGATCCATGAACCACTCAGCCTCGCTAGTGGAGACCCTGGGCAACTCCAACCTGTCTCAAGGTTCCTCCCCAACTAGCCAAGGGGGATTTGAACCTCCCCGACGCACCCAACCTGGGGGTGCCGGCGACGGCAATGGGGGGAGGAAAAGGCCACGCCTCGATGTATCCGACTCGACATTGAACAAACCTAAGCTTGCGTGCGTGTACCGCAAAATGGATCCGCAGACATATGACCTGCATTCTCGGGACTACCAGGCTTGTGTCCTCAAAGGATGGGAGAATCCTGCAGATCTACTGTAAGTGGACAGCAACAACACTCCCTCTTTCATGGAATCCTCTTCTGATATTTTAGTCTCCACCTGCAACGAAAACATGGCCAGTATAGCTGCAGAAGATGCTACCAGTACTTTGGCACCCCCGAAGAGCGCATTGCTCACTCCCGCCAATGCAGCCGTCATCTACCTGCAACGCGAGAACAAAAATGGGGAAAACTGTGGCGGCTTCGGTTTCCTGATATCCCAGTCCCCGAGGATCCGTGTAAGGCATCCTGGCGTTCTAGATCCCGTCCGATCTCTAGTAACATCCATTCCAGATTTCGATCCGGCGTATGGAGTCCCGCGGCTCATGACAATCCCCGAGACCGGCGTTTCACGTCCTGACGGGGATCTGCTACCTTCATCACCCCAACCAAGTTTGCCAGTAATCACCTTCAGCAACCCCCCTCAGGATGCGCAGATGCTGTCGCCCAATGCCGACCTTGCAGATAGCCAACCGACTACCCCGTCTGAAGCGATGCAGGGCATGGAATCCCGGATTCAGTTCCTCGAGCAACAGCTTCCCCTCATTGAACGGAACTTCGAGTTGCTGAAGGAGTACGTCATGCGGTCATTCGACTCCATCCCTGATCATGCCAGTCCCAGGCAAGATCCTGCGGGAAAACTTGCCGCTTCATTCGGAGGTACCATATACGGCCCCAGCGACCGGGACATGCTCACAGTACCGTTCGACGATTCTGGGTCGCTTTCAACCCTCGCTCCGTCTACCGCACCCTCCATGTGCTGTCATGTATACCCAACGACGCCATCCTCCAAGGTACATTATAACTCAGAGATTTCTGGGGTGCCACTCTCTGCAGCGGAATTGCATTCTTCGCTCATGGATGGGATAGACGCCAACTACCTCGACCGGGAGCCTGATGCCGACTCTCCGATGCCTGATATGGATCATGAGGCGTATCTCTATAACCTGGGTCCTCTGGCTGGGTCCACCCCTGGGTTTGCCTTCAACTAACACTGGAATTTCTCGAACACCTGAGATACCCGGCTGAGGATGTCCTTTCTGGTTCGCTTTTCTAATCTTCAGAAGCCGCCATGTGGAGACTTTCTGTTTCGGTTTATGATGATAGTCTTTACCTTATCTGTTACGAACTTATGTATACCATTTACAGAGTCTATACTAGCTCCAGTTATCAATACCTACACAGAATGAACCATCGCCATTTGATAGATATCAACAAAATTGTTTACTTAGGCATGGTAATGTTTCCCTTGACTGTCTGTACTATCATCTCGTTTCGGTCCTGTCATTCATTATCTGTATTAATCTCATTCGTCCTCGGACCTCAAGGATCCGCAGTAAAATTGTGTCTTTCGAAATACAACGTCATATAATATCTACTAGTAATTCCTCCCTACATGTATGTTGCTTTCAATCAACGCTCCCATACAAAAAAACTTCCAGATCGCCCACAGTTTCTAAATCCCCAGGTTTCATTATGGACGTCTGTCAACACTACGGGGACCCGTAGCTTCCCGGCCCATTTATACTGTCATAGTGCACCTCAATCGGCAGTGTAGGGACTGGATCTAGTAGTTGGTCGGATTTCATCAACCACCCCCCGAGGGCGTCGGACCCCACCGCCACGTTTTTTTTTTTTATGGGAAGCCAGACCAGACAAGGATGTCTAAAATAGTATGGATACGCATAGGTGCGATGCAAATTGTTATTCTCCACTCTATTAGAAATAGTTGGGTAGACCAGGGGCTCTTTACTGGATAGATTAGTTTGTTCGATTATTTCTCACTATCCAGTCTACCGATAGTCTTGAGATTCCAATTTTGCTGGAAATTCTAATGCCTGCCACTGATTGAGGCCCAAATCCAACAAGGCTAATTTGCTGTTTGGTGTGGCGCAGGAGTTTATGTTGAGGCGGAGTTGCATCTCGCCTGCACCCTTTTTTTGCTTCTTCCTTTTTTTTTTTTTTTCTGCACTCTCTCTTGGTTGTTCCACCCTCGCTGCTCTGCATGTGCTCGGATTGAGTCATCACCACACGATTCACGAAAGGAGTTTTCTACCCTTATTTAGGTCTATCGCAACTAGGTAACCCCCCATCGCCCTTCTTCCTGCAGTTACGAGCCTAAACTTCAAGAATGTCCACCCGAAAACCCCCATCCGGTAACTCCAAATCACTAGTCTAGTTCACCGAGACGCACATTTGCCATTCCATCCGGGATCCACTTGTCGGGGACGGACGTGGAAGAGAAATGGATCGATACAGATTAGGTCCTGGGGGGTGGCTCGTTCGGCGTCGTATGGCTCCAACTGTGCACCAGCGACAGACACTACCCCGGCCGGCTTCGGGCCGTCAAGGAGATCTCAAAGGGCAAGCTTCAGCTAGCGGGGGTCGATTATACGCGTGAGCTAGGCGCGCTCTCGAGATTTTCATGAGAAGACGTCTGTACTTTTTTCTTTTTGCCGTCGTATGCGAGGATGATTCGCGGGGAATCGTCGTAGTGTTCGTGCTACTTCGTTCGGTCGTCGGGTGGTACGAGAACGCGCAGTACATCTTCATCGCCATGGAGTACCTGCGCTTTGGCAACCTCGAGAGGTATATGAATCGGTCGTTTTCAGAAGACGAGGCTCGCACCATTGTACTTCAAGTCCTGGAAGGTCTACGCTTCATGCATGAAGACGGGTTTGCACACAGAGACCCGAAGCCGGCGGTACGTGACACTGAACTTCTTGTCACACACAACCATTAATCAACTTAACAACTGGCAGAATATGTTTGTTGCGTCGACCGGTCCGGCCTGGCAGGTTAAAATCGGGGATCTGGGGCTCTCCAAAAAGAGTCGACCAAGAACTAACAGCCTTTGGGTCGGTTATCGGCACTTTGAACTACCTAGTTCCAGAGGTACTCCAGTCAGACCCCAATGTGTCGCTCAAGGCAGCAAAACTGAACCACACGGCACCCGTTGATATGTGGTCCATGGGTGTTATAGGCTTCCGCCGACTTACAGGACACATGCCGTTCGAGAATGTTTGTGATTTGTTTGCATATGTTGACCATCCTGGCGACACCATAACCCGCGCGCTCCAAACAAAGGGAGTGAGTGGGCTAGGACAGGGTTGAGTGCAGCAATTGCTTAATGTGACCCCTGGAGACAGACCCTCTGCATAGGGGGTGCTGTCGCACGCCTGGCAGACGACTGTTCTAGAGACAAGACAAATGCCTCTCGTTAATAATAAGTCAATGGATTCCAAAAAGCGAAACGACCGTCTACGCTACCTGGACGACGAGGGATACTATTATGTCAACAGGTCGTTGGGGCGCACGGGACGACCAGAGTGTTGTTAATCTTAAGCCGCCTGGAAAAAGCGGCGTTTGGGAGCCAAGCTCGATAACTGCGCCTGTTCATAATAAAACCACTGCCGTGTATCCTGGACCTGCCGTGCAGGAGTCGAGGGACTCGACCCACCCCGAGCATAGGAGCCACGCCGCGGAACGGCGACGGAATGACGACTTTCAACACGCGCAGGCTCAAAGTCCGTTGGAGGAAGGCAGCGCGCATGGCTCCCCTGTTTCGATTTTGATGGAAGTGGAGGATTCACATGTTAACAAGGCTGTAACCCTGAATGACCTTGACCTTGAGGCTAAAGAGCGCGAAGTTTTCGGTGAGACATGATAGGTGCAAATGATACCCCTGGAGACCACTTTTCTTTGGTTGCAGCGGAGGCACTTGAGCGCTCCCGTCGCAGAAGGCGTAGGGCCTACGTTGCTAATTACTATGGCGGGAGACCCCCTTCAAAAAGCCCTTCTGAAGGACGGCACGACCTCCCCCAACACCAGAAAGTGCCCTCGCCTCCACCCCGAGAGAAAAGTCTCAGTTCACTGAGCAAACGCTGGCAATCGGCTCAACCAGAGTCAAGAGCGCAATATAAAGAGAAATCAGCGCGTGGCCGTCGGTGGCGCGAACGAGAAAGCTCAACCCGCTCAAATCAGAACCACACCGATAGCTCAGATTATTCATATCTAGACGATTATGTGGTGGATCCGAGGGCCCCTGGGGTTTATCACCGGGCGACACGGTCCAATAAGCCGATTTCACTTCTCAGCGGCAACAAGCGCGCGACACCAGTCTCTATACAACGCAGCAGGCCGTCCGTTTCTCATGAAAGTGCTCGGATATTTGTTGGTGCGAGGAGTGCGTATAGGGCTTGCCTCCAAGGCCAGTAGTTACTCAAGAGGTCAATTATAGTATATTCTGAAGACAGCGCACTTAGAGAATTGATATGTTATAGCCAACATCCACCTGCCGACTCGTCGCGAGCAAAAGTGTAAACCTCGCGGTCCAACCCTCATCCCCCAACTCTGAGTATAATTCCTAGTAATAGAGATCACAAAACAAACCCTAGAAAAAAAAAAGATAGAGCACTTACTAAAACAGCACGCCGTGATTAAATCATGGTGCTTGCAGTATTTTGCATGGGCGTAGGTGTGGGCAACATTGTGTCCGACGCTTCTGCGTTCCCAGGCTGGACGTCAGTAGTGCTGATGGTTGACTTAGGGTCGGCTCCTCACTCTTATTCCAGACTCGTTACAAAACCCAACATCTACAGCCCAGCGGATATGACAGGATCGTTACACTATGATTTGTGGATATGTCCAGGAATATGTATACGAGGCGGAATTTGCGGATCCATCTTGCTTATGTCTCTGACCAGCGAGTTATTTACCACCCCAGTGACAGCCGGCTAGGCTGGAATCTTGCCAGAAGGTAGGCAAGCGTACGGTTCGCCCACCGTTTCGAGAAGCGAACCGAGTTTATCGGCTTTAGCAGAGCCGTTCTCTTCATGTCAACGGACGCAGGCGACGATATGGACGTATACATTGGGATCCGGAAGCTGGACACGGACGGAAACCCACTATACTACCTCAACATCCCGCTGAGGGATATGCCCAGCGTCCCCGAACGGACGGTCCCTGATGACAATGTTCACAAATACATTGGCCCCAACGGCCTCCAGAGGGCGTCGTGGACGCATACTCTGCTAGAAGAGCCTGGGCTATCTGCTGAGGCCCGGAAATTGACCACGCCCGGTGAGGTTACTCTGTCCTTTACCAAGGAGAATAAGATCCGGCCGGGCCAAAGTTAGATATCTAGCTCTGGCCAGCGGGGGTCGTCTATGAAGCTGGGGAGAGCTTCCAGCTCGAAGTCAAGGGCAGTGAAGTTCTGCGACGCGAGGCCACCTTTCCTGCGTTCAGGGTGAACCCCAATCGGGGAAACCACACCATCTGCGCCTCCGAGGAATACCCGAGTCGTCTGATTCTTCCTCCGGCAGACTAGGGAGGTCGAACAATTCAGCTCAGCCTCGGTGGACATCACATCCTTATTCAACCGTCAAATCAAGTGTATGGTTTGCCTAAATTGCATTGATAAGTATTCATTCAGACGGATATCTGTCTGCTGGTGGTATCTATACAGCCCTGGGAAAGGAGTTTAAATACGCCGTTGTAGATAGAGTGATCACTTGGTATATATACCTAAGTTTTCATGTTAAATAAGGTCCCCATGCGCTTCGAAAATAGTTAAACGAGGTACGAGAAATATCTTTTGGACTTTGCCTACAGTAGTTATACTGATAATAGTGTATACTGGAGCGGTATTGTTCCCTCCTTGTATTAAAGCTCGATGGATTTATTGGATGGATAGGCCACCCGGGGGCCAAGAGCCCAGTCGAACAAGCCGAGGATCTGCGCCGTGGCCGTGTATCCGATGTCTTATTTGAAGTAGGCCCCGAACGAGTACTGTATCTGGTTTGTGGACGTGCTGTAATCCCCGTGCGCTTGGAACGACAGGTCGCCAATGAAATACCCGTGCAGCTGGGCATCCATGATCGTCGTTCCGCCAACCAGCTTGCCACCGCCGATCTTGATACCAATGCTGGCTTCGGGTGTGATCTCAATGTCCAGCTGCGCGTTGACGGCAACGCTGGCTTTAAATACAGGCTTGACGCTAAATGGGCCAGGCGACTGCGTGCCACTCTTGAGCCCAAGGAGCTCCTTGTATTCGTCTTTGGCATCCTTGTTCTGCGGCCAGTAGACTTCGGCCTTGCCGACGCTGACCTGCGCGCCTGTGTTGACCTCGCCGTGTAAGGTGATGACTCCACGGATCTAGATTCCAGGATAACTTAGACACCATAACTAGGGCGCTCGGGCAGGTCCGAGAGATGTTAGACAGAACTTACCTCTCCATAGACGTCGAGTGTTGGTCTGACGGCTGCGATCCCCTTGACTGCTAAGCCCGGGTATGCTAGGGTGTCGATAATCGTCTTGCGCCTGGTTGTAGACTAATACCGCGCATTGCCCTTGATATGGAGACCTAGATACGCCGTCGGCGACATGCCAAAATAGGCAAAGGCTTCTGGCTTGCTCGGCGGAATGAATGTTCCAGAGAGGTAATATGCGTATGTCGCGTCCATGACCAGGTTCGCCTCAAGATCGACGCCCAGGTTGGCGTGGAAGCTAGCCCCAGGGCAGCTACTCTGCGCATAGAAGAGGGGGAAGGTCCTGGCCCAGATAAGTGGGATCACAACCAGCTCGGACTTTGTCACTGTTGTCTTTGCGATATGTGAGTCAACCCGCCTTCCAAGGGAATCAGGACCACCAAACATACCAGTTTCGCGAGCCATTCGCGGAATGCACCCCAAAGTCTGGCAGAGAGTACTTTGGTCTTTCTCTGTCTGATATTGAGGCCTCTTCTACACCTGCTAAGGCCGGGCAATAACTAGTCATTAGCTACAAGATTTCGGCCTTTACTCAGAAGATACCATATACAGCAATGAAATACCGCCATTGAACAAGGTTAATTTTGGATGGTTAACACAGGGTGAGAAGCTCACCCCTGTGTATTGCGCACTCACCCAGCTCACCCGCGTCTCACCCAAGTCGCGCGAGCATAAAGCGGCCTTACCCTAAGCTCACCCAGGGGGCAACCACCTGACTTCTGGCCACGCTTAAGCCACACGCTGGTAGGTTAGTAGTATGGTAGGTAACCACATGTGAATCCCTACTGTTGTATGTTTTTAAATATGTTTTTGACATATCATGTCTTGTATTTTTGCTTTCCCCAGTTGGCATTTACTAATTCTGAAAGTCTCCCGCCAAGCCCGCGCTGCTGACGTGGGGAAGAAACTTGCAGGTTCGCGTATGCAGACGTCCAGATCGGGCACTCTCCCTTCCGTTGAACTCAAGTTCCAGTTCCACTTCTTTGCTGTCTCCCATGTGGGCGCTGCGCAATAATGAACTAACGCTTCAAGGTTAATCGTGACGTGGCGGAAGCATTCGTTATTTGCTCCCTCACTGCACTTGACGACTGGCTACCAGGCGATTGTTAGCCGTGATCGGCAACGCCAGCCTTTCGCGCGAAACTCGGCTTCAGGCCACAGAAGTAAGTTCCTCCGATGGAGGGCGCATTAAATCGGCGCCTTCATGAGATGAGAGAGCCATACATACAACTGCCCAGTCAGTGAGTTTGGGACAGCCGGCAAAGCGATAAATCCAAGTCTGTGTGGGCACGGCTTACATACTGCACGTTACTCGAACCAGAGCGCTCGCTGCGCTGCGAAATACTAGTACCTACCTATTTATTCAATAAAACGGGTGCGATGTCCAACGGTTTCGAGAATACGGATCGCACTGCTTCTGCTGGTAGTGGTGTGAACGATAATCACCTCCAGATCCAAAATTACTATGACGCGCGTGTCTCTTCCGGCCGGAGCCCGGGCCCTGGTCCGTCTCACGCGAGCGCGATACGTCAGCTACGAGAACAGATTAACTGGACACAACAACTAGTGATATCGCGCGAACACCAGAATGCGGCGATCGTTGAGAGAACTCGGTACGAAGCGGCGATAGCCGGCCTGCAGCGAGAAGTGCAAATACTACAGGAGCGTCTCGACGCTGAGGAGAAGAATGCGAGGGAGTGGAAGGGGAAGTATTGGGCGCTTGATGACGCGACCAAGGATGCGAGGACTCAAGGTGTGCTCTTGCCTGATCATCATGTTGAGGGTGGAAGTGATGATCAGGGGGGCAAGCACGACGAGGACTCGGACTCGGACTCTTATTGGCGTCAGGAGTACAAGAAAGAAAACGCTGGGCGGCTGGCGTGCGAAGCCAAGTGCGACGTTCTGAAGCGACGAGTCACGGAGCTCGAAATAGAAAAAGTCCGGACGCTGACAGCCAGCAAGCCCGAGGCAGTCGCAGCAGCAGAAGAGATCTGGCGCCCGAAGTACGAGGCGATGGAGCGAAAGCTCGACGAGTCGCGACAGCAAATCGAGGACAGGACGCGGGAGCTGCGGGAGGATCGAAAGATGCATGAACGAGAGAAAAACGACTGGGCATCTCGGAAAGTCCAATTCGAGACTGAGCTGGACAAGAAGGACACCACAGTCGCGACTCTGCATCAGAAATACCACACGATAGAGGAGGAGCTCAAGGCTACCCAAAAGGACCTGAGCCAGGACAAGAAATCTCCTGCCGCGGAATACTTCAGGAAGAAGGCCAAGCTGAAGAGACAAATCAAGGAACTTGAATTTCAAGTTCGAGAGAATAGCATCGCGGTGGAACTCCTGGAGATGAGGCTGTTGGAAGAGGAGGACGCGAACCAGATGTGGAGGTACAAGTATGTGGGTGCGCGTTAGGTATCGTTGCATCGGGATTGCAGTCGCTGCCTTCTTTCCGGCCAGACATGCTTCCAATACTGTAATGATGCTTGGGTGAAACGACGCGAAGGAACAAAGCTGCAAACCCCTCGTCTGACCTGCAGACTGTGGCGTTTTGTACAGGATCCGTCCCGTGGCCCAATCGAAAACATCTTGCGACTCTGCAGTTTGACGCCACTTGATCTGCTCAAAACAGCTTAGCCACTAGATACATTGCAGATCGGAGCCTGCGCTGTTTTTTTTGTTTTTTTTTTTTTAGGCTGATACGGAGTGTGAATGCAAAGCCCACAGTGAGGCGGGCGACGCGAACTGTAGTTAATCAATGTCCATATGTATATATCAACCAGCTCAACAGTCGCTGCGGTTCTACGCGAACTAGTTTCCACATCACTTCCATCGACAGAGCTCATTCTTTCCCGCAAATAGATGCGTGCACTATAGAGAATAATCCTGACGTGCCCGCCTGTCGACGCAACACCTGCCTCAACACATAATGGCCGAGTCACTACCCGGCGAGGCGCCACCGCCAGAAGAGGAACCCCCAAAACTTGAAGAAGAGGGCACGATTGGCCATGTAGATGTTGGCAGTGCTGCCGACCCATCATCTACCTCCATCGCAGACGAGTCGTTGGCGCCAGGAACGACCTCTAATGGCGATATAAAGAAGGCCGGCCCGAGCGAAATCCCCAACAGCGGGGAGACCGGCAGCGTATCCACTGTGAGTACATCATTAGGACTGCAGCAACTACATGCGATACATAACGACTAAGAAAACAGCAGCCATCTAGATTGCAGGAAAGCACAGCCGCGCCCGGGCCCGATGAGGGCACTACTACCCCGAACCCGGAAAAGGGCGCCAATTCAGAGATTAATGGCACACCCCAAAAGGCAGGACCTGACTTGCCGCGGTTCGCATCAGCGTCCATCGTGAAAAGGCTGCGGCAGAATCTCAGTCTTGTGGGAAGCACCTCGTCTCGGTTGGACGAGCGAGGCGGGGCGGAGTATAGGGAGAAGAAAGAGCTCGAGAGACGGATTGCCGAGCTGGAGGAGAAGAACGAAGAATTGAAAGACGACAAGCAGCAGCTGAATTCTTATATTTCGTTACTAGAGCAGGTGGTGGACGATGCCAACACTGCGCTCGAGAACTTGAATGTTCATTTGCAAGGGCAAATGGATCGTTCCTAACCCGAGATGTGAACAAATAGTTTGATGTCGATTGAGCACACGAGTAGCATATCTGTTGAAATAGATGATCTGAAATCTGATTACAAGTAGAATCTGCAGTGGAATTTGAAGATACAGAGTGGCTCCTCAGCCCGCAACCCTCCCATGTGAAGTTGCATCATCTGGTGGGAGGCTGCATCGCCTCTCCTCCGCGAGTTTTAATAGCTTTTCGGTTGCCCGAGTAGATGGATGCTGCTCGCCGTATGTCTCCTTCTTCCGTCTCAAGATCCGCCGCAGCAACTTTTCGCTTTGGGCGTGTTGCCCCTCTTGCTGATACATGATGGCCAGATCGTCCATACCGATAAGGAGGTGATCGATGCCGGTAACGCTGGTTGGAAGCTCGTCATTCTTTTCCGGGGTTTCAAGGTCAAATATATGTTCGTACTGGGCAATTGCGCCCTCGCGATCTCCGCTCATCTTTTGGGCAAGAGCGAGAGTCTTCCGCGTGGCGATGGTAGAGGCATGCTTCTCTCCCAACGTGCTCTTTTCCACTGCCAGCACGTCCGCGTAAGTCTGAATTGCTGCCTGGTATTTGCTTTGCAGGAGCTGGGTGCATGCGAGATGTTTCTGCTGTTCCATGACCGTAGGGTGATCTTCGCCAAAGGCCGCCCTCTGCTCCTCTGCAGCCTCTTGATACAACTCCTCCGCTTTTTGGTATTTGCCTTCCCGTCTGAGACGTGCGCCATTTGTAGAAGCTGTAGCAGGCTTCAGAGCTTCCATCCTGAGGGCCCTCCGATGCAGAGCTTCCGCCTTGGCTTCATCGTTTAGCAAATATCTCGCTTGGCCAGCGGCGTAGAGCGCCTTCCAGAGCGGCTGTTGGTATTGCGCGTCTTTGTCGCTGTACTGCCCGATTATGCTCTCCACATGACCAATATCTGTCTTCCAATGGCCAATCGACTTGGCGGCTGGAAACGGATGTTTTAGTCTCGCTGTTATGGCTACGGTGGTCGATTCCCACTCGCCGGTCTGTACCAGGCAGATCTTCATTGCTAACTGAACCAATGGATGGACATCAATGAAGTCCATGCCGTTGTCGGGCCTGGTCACCAAGGAGTAGGCTATCAAATCTCCAATGACGCTACTCGCCTTTACCTCGGTATCACTTTCAATCATGGATATTCGAATATTGGTCGACGAACATTTCGAGATCATGTGCATCCATTTCAGTGCGGCCGGCTTTGTCCGCCTGAGCTGATCGAGAGTGATCAGCCATGTAGCGGCCAGAGGACGTCGACTTGTGGGTGTACTATGTTGCGTCTTTTCAACCGGCGGCTCGCATAGACGGCTGATCATCTCCTCGTCCTGGGTCCTCCAAAGTTCAAGATACTCTGCGACCGTCGACTTGGTTGCATTTATATACCGCGCTGCGAAGTCGATCGCCAACGGAAGCCCGCCCAGAAGGCGTATCAGCTCGGCAGTGTGGGACTCTTTGCCCTCGGGGTCAATGAGGGTATTGGAGCCACCAAGACCCCGTCTCAAAAGCTGTATGGAGTCCTCGTCAGGCAAATAGTGCACATCTATAATGTTTGCCCCAAAGTATACGGCAAGGTCTTTGTTTCCCAGGGTCAATAAGATGGATCCTACTTTACTAGCAGGGAACCACTCCGGTTCGGACCACCGCCGAAAGAATTCCTCGTTGTCATCCACGCCGTCAAAGATCAAGAGCCAGGGGCCAGGCCGTGTTGAGAGCTCCCGATTGACCTGCCTAACCACGTCCTCGGTTGTCTGTACTACCAACCCCATTGTCTGCCTGATGCGACCATAATCAACGCGCAGACTCTCTAAGCTATCAGCCCTGACCCAGAACACAGAGCAATTCGGATCTTCCTCGCGGAGCCTGTGCACCGCCTCCATGGCGAGGTCTGTTTTGCCAATGCCATCCAACCCAACAAGAGCGTTGAGTTGACACCGCTCGGGCTTGTTCCCCGGGGGAATAAGTCTCGCAAGTTGTGCTAGTTGCTCCTGGCGCCCCACAAAGTTTTCGTTTCGGCTGTAGGGAAGCTCAATATAGGGCTTGCTTGGGGCTAGCACTCTTGTGTCAGACATTTACAACATGGCGAGTAGATTCGGAGAAACACAGTACCACCCGATCGTCCATACTTGATTTGATGGGCGTTAGACACGAATCCCTGGATTATACCGCTCAGGACTCTGTAGTCGGTCGAATCTGGACCACTGAATTTGTTCATCATCACATGTGGAAGATCGCGGGGTTTGCACCAGTCATGATAGCCTCCCAGCGACGCAGAACTTTCAGTAACCAACTCCTGGTGGTGAGCAAGGGCGCGAAACAAAGAGCACGGACACCAGATCACCTACCATGATTTTTCGGAAAAGAGGAGAAACCAACGTTGCCGGTACCTTGGGGAGCGCCCGTCGTATCATCTGTGTTTTTCGCTGTTCAAAGTAGCACGTCAGGGGCATTGGACTCGGGTGCGTCATCAGGACCTCAAACTGCTTTTTCAACTCTTGGAGCTTCCCATCGCTGGCGTGCAGCATTCTAATCAGGGACTGGGATGATTCTTTGCCAACGACCTTCCCAGCAAGCGCCCCCCACTTGGCAAGCTGCGCTGCAGCGCTGCCTTCGAACGGCGTAGCAAGGAAGACAATACCAACCGTTTCACCGAGGATGTCTCCGTGGGGGCTATCCTTCTTGTTCGCAATAAGAAGAGCCTGGACACGTCAGGTGCTTCAGCGACCGGTTCAACTATAGGAAAGCATGGTTTGGTAAGTAGGAGCCTACCTTTGCCAGCAGAAGCCCACCAAAACACGAAGCGATAAAAATAATCGGAATCCTGCCCTTTTTGCGCAATTCCACCTCCATCGCATCCAGAAATTTCTGAGCATGAGTCTCGAGCGATGCCTCGATGCTATTGTCGAGGAAATCCGCGGCCCAGTTGTAAGTGTAGATTTGTGCCGTTTCAACATCCTTTGGCAGCATATCCGCGTCCTTAAGCCAATTCGTGTCGTTTCCCGTACCCCTGTGTCTGTAGACCCAAGTTTCTGGCGACGTGGTCTCGAGCCCGTGGATAGCGATGATGCTGTGCTAATGGTGTGAGCTGAGCGGGCCTCTTGCATCGTACACTGTACTCTGGATATATATAGATACGACTTACCTGACTGTAGCATTCCGATTATCCGCAGGCCCGTGGACTGATACAAGCCGGTGGTAATCTGCGTGCTGGATCGCGTCTTCCTTGGGTTGCCGCTTTTGGCGTGTCGAGCGACCCATCTTGAACGTCCGAGATCGAATTTCTGGCTTGATCGATTTTGCAGGCCGCGGGGAGCTGGGGCAGAAAAGAATCCTGCCAGAAAGCTCAGGAAGAAAGAGGGGGAAAAAGTAAAAAAAAAAAAGATAAAAAAAGAAAGGGAAACTAGGTAGACCTGCAGGAAAGCTCGCCTCTTGTAAGGCAGGCAGGCATCACTGCATCTCGTCCGCGGCCATACATACATACTGTATTTTTGGTCACACGCACGACAAGCACAAGCGCTTGTATTATGATGTGTACTTAGTATAATTCTTCTCATCCGCCCACACACCAGAGGCCGTGGCACCGCTGCACACAATCGAATATGACATTACAGCCACCTTTTGTGTCTGATTTCGCCTCGTGGACAACCTCCAGCGATGAGCCGACTCCTCTCCTCCCAGCCTCGGCTCGAATCCGAAAAACCCACGTCCGCTACTGCCCTATAGACGAGCCCTCACGTTTCGTAGCCGCCGACCTCTCCGTCAAACGACTCAACCGCATGCACCGCTGGCTCTGGATAGCAGGCCTCCCACTGCCGCCTCGCCCATTCACCTTCCAGATCGCAGTCGCGCGGGAAATAGTCATCGATGAGCGAGCAGATATGCACCTTGTCTGGGAACGAACTCGACGCCTGCACATCAAGCCACTTCCACAATTCCTCCTCGCCCCGCAATTCTGGCGTGACCATATTTGTCGCGACGCATATATCTACTCTATTGCCATCGGCTTCTTCCATTCTTACCTCTCCCTTATTCAACACGAGAGCGACTTTGTCATCGCGAGAGCCAACCACCTCGTTCCCGACACCCTAACCTGGTCCTCCTGGGTCCTCCTCACCCAGGAAGCCCTAACAAACGGGCCAACTGAGAGCAGTCCAACCACCGACGCCGCCACAGACCCACAGCTAAACAATATCTCCTCCCCGGTAAACCCCCGCTACACCTACGGCGAACTCCGCCTCTCGCGGCTCAACCTCATCTACCGTCTAAAGCACGGCTACCTCTACCGCGGCTACGAGCACGAATACCAGACCTACGGCGAGCTCTTCACCGCATACATCGCACCGCTCAGCGTCACGACGCTTTATTTCGTCTTGGCGCTCACCGCGATGCAGGTCGGCCTCGCGACGGACTTCCTGCAGCGCAGCGATGCCTTTCAGGCTGTGTCGTGGGGGTTTGCGGTTGTTTCTATTGTGGCGCCGTTAGTTTGCATTGTCGTGCTTGGGGGTGTTGCTTTTGTGATTTTTGTGGTTAGTCTTTGGAATGCGTTGAGGTGGAAGAGGGCGGCTGAAGGGGGGACGGCCCGGCCGGGGGGTGAGAGAAGGGGTCACGGTGCCTTTGGAGAGCGGCGGGGGAGGGGGTTACTGTAGGGCTATATAACACAAACATGAATGATATGTGCGAACCAAGCAAGAGTTCTCATCAATCTAGGCCATTGAGATAACCAGGATCCCACGTTACCGAAATGAGAGCTTAGTCCAAATCAGGCACCCTTCCTTCCACTATTCTTGTAGAATATATCCATCTAGCCTTTGTATATGGTATTCTAATTTTAGAGGTAGTATCGGGTGATCTTTTGAACTGTAATATCCGCAATATCTGAGAGGCCTGACTAAAGAGATCATGGTTGCCTGTATGCAATTCGTGGCCATTCTTTTCGCAATTACCTACAACTAGTGGGCCATTATGGCTACTTTTGTCAGCTAAATCTTGCGTCTAGAGGCTCAGTTGCAGCAACAGCTGGAGTTTGCAGACGCGTTAATATATCTACTAGTTTGACCGCGCCACTGGTATTGGAAAAAGCCGTTGAGAATAGACATACAAGGCGTAATGAGTAGTAAATTGAGGCTCTTTGAAAATAGTATATAAGTACATGAAATCCCTTTACGCCTGATATCTCTTGAAAAGAACTGGGAGATTATATATCGAACATGTTGTATAGCCTTGAACTCGGCAGCCTTGTCCTACATCCACCCTTGTCTGGCCTGGATGGTTTTTTCAATCATAAGGGGTTTCAAGAAGGGGCCGACGCATAGTTAAACGATATAGCTTTGATGAATTCACGGCACTGACACTCTACTAGCCTTGCCAGAATAAAAGTGTGCTGGGCAATTTTACTTAGGTCCGAGAATAGTGCTCCTGTTTCAACGCGGCGACGCTCCGAGGACATACAAAATAGTTGTCGGGTGTAATGGCTTCGCTCTTTCCTTCCGTTCGAAGCCTACTACCAGGCCAGCTCTCGCGGTATCCCGGACAGCCGAGTTTTTACTCTGGCTACAGTCGTGCCTTCCTTTGACAGGAACCCATCCACCATGTCCCTATGTCTCAAGCCCGCCGCCTCAGCGTTCCTTTTCCCTTCTCTCTCTCCAAGAACCCTTGCGCTGATCCCCAAGCTCTTCTGTTTCTTCTGAACAAAAGTCTTCGCTTCAATCTGCCCATTCCCCAAAGCAAACATGCCCGAACTTTCGTGGTGGTTAGCTTTCATTATCCCCATGGTTCTTCAGATCAGTCCCGTAAGGGACTGGCTGCATCGTTTCTTCCCTGTCCTCTGGCCCAGACCAGACCGGCAGCACCTCCACACCATCTCCAGACTCGCGGCTGAAAACATCTACCTCCGCCAGGAGGACACCAGACTCAGAAAAGAACTCAACGCCTACCACCAGACAGTCACCAACCTCAAACAAACGAAGGCTGACCTCGAACAAACCAACCGAGAACTACAGCAACGGTTGGAAGGGGCTGGCCACTGATTTGGCTAGGCGTTCCTTGGGGTCGTCATTGGTACGTGGTCCGTTGGTTGTCGAGCTTACAGATGGTAGAACTCCCAATGATGTCTTCGGATGGAGGGACACCAGCGACGGACTCGCACTTCTACGCAGTGCTGGTGACTAGTAGCCTTCGGGTGAAGCAAAGACGAGTTCCCGACAAATCCAATCGCAAACTCGAATGCCTCGTTAGGTGGAAGATCTGCTCCGATAAAGATAATCGGACCACTGAAGGTCATGACAACTTGAGACAGGCGGACAGCTCTGCAATCTTAGACCTACTCTCAGTTCACCATAGGTTAGCACAATGTAAGTGATCGTCTCGGGCAAGATTTTATTCGTTGAAGTGGCCTATACTGATATGACGCACCTCCTAGTCACAGCCACTGTGGCGAAGATAGTAGTTCCGAGCGAGTAGGTCAGGATGATGCCGTCCACCCAGACTGAATTTCAGGTGACTATCTTTCCCACCGATATTTCGGTTGCACTCCACCACAGCAAATGACGCATCGACCGTCGCGCCTATCTGTATGATCTCAGTGCCACAGAGATTACAGCCGTACTCCGGCGTACAAGTTCCGAATAAATTATCGAGAACGTTCAGGTCCGGACAGATTGGTAGGAAATCCATTTGGTGGACACCGGATTCTTCGTCTCTGTAGTCAAACACATTCGTTCTCGGATATCGCGGCGGTAGATTGAAGTACAGATAATAAGTCGATTTCAACTCAATCCGATGCCGCCCTTGAAGGATGATTCTTGTTTTGAGATTGATGAACATGCTTTCATAATCGTACATCGCACACTCATGTAATAGGCATCGTTGGCGCTGGTAGGTAGAAAGTCGGAATGCATGTCGAATGCTGGGGGGAAGATCAGGATTCATCGTTCCTTTGCGGAGGCATTCTTCCAGGCGGACCTTATCATAAAAAGTCAAGGCAACACAGGGACACAGATCCAGCACACCTGCCCAGTACTTGCACCCTCTGTACTGCACCTCGGCACTCCGTCTCGACGAAGCAAACCGCGATCGCGGATGCAATTTCAAACACCTTGAGCAATACACCCAATATCCATCCTCAAGCAACAGAACGAGCTGGTTCCGGGGAAAATCCGGGTCGTTGTAAATCATGCTGTCCCATATGGTAATCGGCTGCTTCGGCCACGCGAGGCTTTCATCCGCCAGGACGTGCCCAAAGAGCCGGCACAGCGGCTTGCATGAGAGGGCCAGGCACGCCTGGGATGAGAGAGGGAGTAGCTCAAAGACTAGATGCAGGATATCAACTGGGAGCTCGAGGAGGGAGGGCGAGGCCGTCGAGGGTTGATTCTTATTACGCCGTTCACGGAGACGCAGTGCTATGTAGCGCTTTGCGAGGGTAATCGGGCCGTTTCGCCGGTGCGGCACGTATCTGAGTCTCTTGCGGGAAAATAGCGAGGCGATGAGCGCTCGGATGTTGGTTGGCATTGTTATGTATCTGTTGGCAGAGTAGCAGGAGTTTATAATCAATGGTAGTGGGAATGTAGCTTGATGTTCTGTGACAAGATGAGATGGGAGATATTCACGAGTATCATTTGTTGATGTCATTTTATTGATCACACCACCACTCGACTCCAGAGGTAGTAACATGGTTTGAGTTCTACACTAACTTTGAAAAGGGTCAGCCAACCTCAAAGGAACAGTGGCAGCCCATTATCCAGTACAATCTATCCAAAGCAAAGCCTAGAAATGAGTGAGAAAGCCTATCTTCGCTACAACTATTCTAGATATGACTCGCCAGCTTCTAGCATACAACAATAAAATGCTAGGCAACTTGGAACTACAGCTCTAGGCAGGTGATTTGGTGATCGGAGCAGAAAACTGTCGCATAGACCTATGAAGTACCTTTATGAAAACTGGCTTGTAGAAACCGATAAGACCAAGAAGCAGAACCGGGGCAATGAGTGTGGCAGGGGCATGGGCGCCATTCCATCGGCAAGTGTTATTCGACCCTATCGAAAAGCCCAGCTGCAACCGGGAGCACTGTATTGCGGAGATACAGACGGAACACCTTAAACATTGATAGCGATACTTATTAACCATGCCACATTAACCTGATGCAATGGTAGCATTTAGCCATCTATGTTGTTCACGGAATATCTGTGGAAATGAATAAATCAAGTGTGACTAATTGCTGACAGCGCATCATGATCAGAGTGCATAACCACGAGCAAGTTTCTCCTCATTATGAGTAGCCTTTGCAGCTCAGTGATCTTCCAAAAAATAAAGCAAAAAATTCCTTTAACCCATTATATTCGAGCTACACTTAACTTCCTCGCAAACATCCACAGAAGCCCAAGGAATCCGTTACCTTGATTACCTCGACTGTCGCAACTATACGCAACCCAAAATGTCGCGCCCAGTCACGGAAGTCGTCACTCTTCCCTTGCACCCCACTGCGAATGCCGAGGAACCCATCGACGGTCTGAAAACGGTTCTATCGAAGCAGGAGGGGTTCCGTTGGATGAAATGGGGTCGCTGGGTGCAGGATAAGGACAAGCTCCAGCTGATCATCAGTATATTCCTTAACTCTCAATCACATCATATTCACTAGATGCGTTTATTTATGCCAGAGACACAGGCTAACGGGAAATTCTAGACTGGGACGATCTATCCTACCACAAGAAATTTGAACAATCTAACACCAACTTTGCCACTTACAGAGCCGCGTTAAAGTCCGTGCTTGCGGGACCAATAATGATGTACCATGCCTATCTTGACCCCGCCGCGGTTGAGAGAATCTTTAAAGCCCCTGTTGTTGAGGTCGCTACGTTTTTCTCGGTTCCTGCTGATTACTCGCACGAGGCTGGAGAATTCTTGCCCTTGCCTCCCCAGTTGTAACATGGGGCTTTGCGGCTTTTTTGTGGTTTCAATTCAACTTGGTGTCTTCGTGGTTGCTTCTTTGACGACGCATTATTGGAAGTTTGGGGATGGGGTCCGCCTGCTCCGGTCGTGGGGTTTGGGTTTCCTCTATTTATAGCCGGTATGTAACCTGGATCTCTTCCATTCGTGCACTAATGGTCTTGTTGGCTGCAAGGCTTAGCTTTCCTGTGGGGCGAGAGTCTTCTTGTGCTCCTGGAGGCTGGAGGTTAGTATAAGCATATGTTCCTGTTTTCTCCTGTGGGGCAAGGCGAACAGAAAGTTGTGGATGTCGAGTCTACGTAGCGCAGACGAAACAAGCTTTTGCCTGTCCAAGCCTGCAATGGAGAGATACAATATGTCTGGACGGTGGCTGACCGGCACTTTGGCTCTCATGCGATTAAGAACGAGAAGGGGAAAACAACCATCAACACATCCCGCCTGCAGGAGCCGACAAGTTCCGTCAGACTCACGGATGTTGCTTTTCCATGTGGGGCTGCCCCACCATTGGTCGTTGGTCAGCGCTAGCTTAGTCAGTGGCAGCGCGCCTAACAGTCACGGGATCACTAAATCATAAATGTAACATTCCCTCTTTTGCTTGCCCACACAGTTGAGAATCAATCAAATGATTCACAGAGTTGAGATCCCCTCAATTGATTCACTTCGCCTAGGCTAATGGCGCCCGCGGCTGGAGAATCCGATACAAAGGTGCCATTTCCCGTCCGGCAACCATCTGCCATGACCATCTCCTGCGCAAAGCAACGGGTAAGGGCGCGTACCCAACGATCCCGATCAGGGTGTCGTACCTGCCGGTGAGTATTCATTTGGATACTTGAAGATTGACTTGATCGGACTCTGATAACAGCTGCCACAGTGCTCGCCGCATCAAATGCGACGAAACCCCGGGCGCCTGCCAGAAATGCACATCGACCGGCCGTGTCTGCGACGGGTATGACGTACAAAGGCTGCCCCGCAGCCGGATCATCCAAGAGCCTGCCACGGGCATGAGGTGGGCAGTGACAAGTGACGAGCAGCGCTGCTTCTTCCTGTTCAAGGACTGCTTCGTTCCCCGGATGTTCACCCTTTGGGATTGCCCCATTTGGGAACGCACGATTTTGCGGATGTGCCAGTCGGACCGGGCGTTCTTCCACGCAGCTGTTGCAATCAGCGCTGAGCATCAGGGCGACGAAGCAAACGGGCTCGTGTTGACGGATCAAGACCACCATAATAGCGCCTGGACTCTCTTTGCCGTGGATCAGGCAAATCGCTCATTCGCGATTCTGATGCATCGTGTCCCATCACAGGATCCGGAGCTGCGCCTGGCCCTACTGGGCTGCTGTGTGTTGTTTTCATTGCAGGCCAATCTCCAAGGGGAATACATTGTTGCAGCCCGGCATATACAAGGAGGATTGGCGATTGTGCGCGAATTCAAGGTACAGGGCGGGGAGGCGTCGCTTATTGAGAAGGCCTCGATTGCTGCTCTCCTGCACCTGGCTCTTGTTTCAGCGTTCTTCGGGATTGGGAGTCCCTGGTTTCCCCCCGACGCCGACAGATCAAAGTTTGCCCCTGGCGCGCTTGCTTGGACGGACACGTTTCACAGTGCCCGAGACACGCTCGACATTTTCTTTCATGACGCTCTTCTGTTCCTGAGTGACTATTGGCTCGTTGCCAGCAGTGGGGAGTGGCATGATGACCCGGTGTTGCCGTCAAGGTACCAACATCTTCTCGTACAGCTTGACCATTGTGAGCGTTCAATCACCCTCGTACACCACCAATTCTTCACCCGGTTAGAGCAGAGCTTCGAGCTCAGTTCTGACATTGTCTGTGCCATGCACGATTCACTATTACAGTCTGCCCGAGCCTGTTTGCTCCAGTGTAGACCAGCCGTGCTCAAGACGACCCTCCCGGCCATCAAGCGCCATCTCGCCTATTTGCAAGATGTCCGGTGTAGACTCCCAAAGCGTCCCAGCATGATGATGGATATGGCACTCGTTCCTACCCTTTTTCTGCTATCCGCAGGGTGTCCAGATGGCTCCATCCAATCACTGGCTTCACGGGCTTTGGACTGCTGGCCGCACAATCCAAGTCTCTTTAATGACCTGGTGTTGTCAATGGTGCAGGCTGAATATAAGAGAACCAGCGCGAGAACAGTGTCAGTAGAATCGTTGGAGTTCGGGGACGTTCTTGTACATACAGAGAATTCTTCCCAAGGAGATTACATAGATTGCCCACTGCCGGATAAAAGATAGAATATGTTTCTGGTTAAAGGAGCAAATATATATATCACATCGTCTACAACTGATCTTAAGATCCCGGCTGACCGCACGCCATTGACTCAACTTTCTTGTGCAGTGTCTTCAGGGGATCATTTCAACCTCAAGCGTAACTTCCTGGCGTACTCTAGCAGCACGCCAGAATTTCCTGCACAAGGGCAAACGTACGGTTAGGGAAGGGAGAGAGCAGCCCGTTCCATGCCTGAGGCCATCAAGGCGGGCCAAGGTCCGAACCAATGGGATTGAGTCTGGCGGGGTGAGGACGGAGAAAGCATTGTCCGGTCCGCTGGGTCCGCCAGTGAGACGGTGCGCCTGCCTCAGGTGCCGCGATCTGCAGTGACTCCGCACAGCAGCATCCCAGTCGCAATCTCACGGTCTCTCAGCGCGAGATTCAGTTGGTTTACTATGCATCATGGCAACAGGCAGTCGGAGCCGCAACGGCTGCTCCAATTGCCGCCGCCGAAAGCGCCGGTGCGATGAGGAGAAGCCTGTGTGTTCAACCTGCAGACGGACTGGAGCCGAGTGTGTTTACCCAGCAACACAGTCCGCTTCAACTCCTCTCAAGTTCATCATTGCTGCGTCGGAGGACCACTATTTTGTTCCACTCGTCGATAAATCTAGCTTTCTGAACTTGACGATTTACGAATTAGAAGCATGTGAACAAAAGTTTCGAGATGACGACTCGAATCCTGATCATCACCAACCGGACGGGTTCCGCGGGGACCGACAAGAAGCCTCCTCGGACAACCATCTCCCACGAGCCTTGTCCCTATTCAAGTTGAGCCCGGTGTCGGAGTCCTTTGGGATAGCGGAATTACCGTTAATCCAGTACTGTAAGTTTCTTCGATTACGATGCGTGTACTGTGGCGGTCGCTGATTTCTCCTGGATGACAGACGCCGAGGTCATCAGTACCAGCAGGGTATATATCCAGACAAGCAGGAACCCATTCAGTTTCTCCGTCGTGCCTCGCGTGCTTTCCAGCCATAGCCCATTACGCTGCATGGTCCTGGCCCTGAGTGCAGCTGAATGGAGCCAGAGGTTTGGCACGAATGCATGTTATTATCGCTCCCTTTCGATGAGTTACAAGATAAGAGCCCTAGGGGAGCTGCAGCAACGGTTCGACATCGCGGAACACTCCGAAGAGAATCTTCTCACTTGTCTTCTCATGACCACGTTGGAAATAGCCGAGGGATCACAACCGGCGTGGCTTAAACATCTGCAAGGCGCCTTTGCGTTGCTTGACACCTTTTACTCTTCAATTGATCCGGAGATTTCCAAATTTGTGCTCACATATTTCCGATTCCGCTATATTATGATGAAGACCACCGAGCCGAAGGCAAGCGTGAGACTTCATGACGAAGGTTCATCTGATTTGTGTGACGACCGCATCATTGGCTGTCTAACTGAAACGGACACGTCTTCCGCATTCTCCCATCACTCGAATAGTGCCATTGACGAGCTGATTGGATGTTCTCCGGAGATTGTTCACGTTATTAACGAGATAACCGCTTTGTCGGCCGCCATGAGCCGAGGAACCGCAGACAAGTCTCGCATTCGACCCTATGCTGAGGGTCAGCTCTTCGAGCGCAGAATCAAGGCTATGTCAGTGCGGACAATTGGTCATCAGTTCAGCGATTATCTCTTGAGGAGCGCCGAGGCATTCAAAATTGCAGCGCAGATATACTTACGGTTAGTATGCTATGATATGTCAATCACCGACCAGTCGATCTTGCAGCTCCACGAGGGCCTCTGTGCTTGTCTCCAGAGTGTCATTGTCGAAGGTGCGCCCCGGCGTTCATTCCCAATGTGGCCACTTTTCATCGCCGGTTGTACATCCGCCTATGACACGCAACGGAAGACAATTATCGAGCTTTTCGAAGTGGTGAATAGTCAGTGGCCTATCAGCAATATCGCTGCAGTTTGGACTGCAGTCAAGACCGTCTGGCATTCTCGGGACCTTGAACTTTCTACTATGTCTTCCAAACAGCAGGACTGGCAAGACGTGATACACAGATTTGGGTGGAAACTGGCCTTGTCATGAGACGAATATCGGGAGTTATTTAGTTACAAATATGGTATGCGTCATCGGAATTGTGTTCGAAACCACAACGCTAACCTAGGAAGCAGCCTTGCCCTGACTCTCATAAGGCAGGAACATGAACACGAACCCCGCCACGCCAAACAGAGAAGCCGAGATCCAGATCGGTACACTGGTATTCAAACCCACATACGCTCCGATGATCGTGGCACCGAGCCCAGCAGACCGGTTAAAGACCATCGACAGACCATTTCCTGTGCCTCGAATAGGTGCAGGGAAGAGCTCCGGTGTATAGCTGTACAAAAGCCCCAGAGTCAGATTCTGGAAGAAGGCTACGCTGCAGGAGAACCCTAACACCGCTGCTGGATTCTTGGCTTGCGTGAACAGGAACAGGAAGAGACTGGTGCAGAGACAGACAGCGCAGCCAGTACCCTTTCGACCAATTCGCTTCATCTTTACCGTGTATCCGCCGAGGATGGATGCTGGGAATCCGCAGAGGGCTTGGATGGCCAGATTCCGGTATGTGATGTCAACGGAAGAAGCACTAGTCGAGACACCGCGATTACCGAGGTAGATGGGGAGGAACACATTGTACAGAGGGAACGCCATGCCGATTGCCATCCACAGGAACAGAACTAGAGTGGTGGAGACCGCCATGCGCGGCGTCGAGAAAAGCGCTCTGAACTTGCTCGGTGTGAACTTGTCAAGGGTCCGGCGTAGGACTGTTTGTGTCTCGCTGACGTCATTCGCGTCTGCGGCTGTCGACGCGGCAAGCCGAGCGTCGATCGCCTGGAAATGCTCGATGCTGAGCCACGTATCTTTGCCATCCCTGGCAGCCATTTTCTGCACGACATCGACGGCCTGAGCGTCCCTTCCTCTCCCAAGAAGGTACTTTGGCGTTTCGTATATCCGGAAGAAGAATCGCAGAGCATATAGGATGACCGTCAGCCCTCCGAGAAGCCAGAAATAGTATCGCCAGCCGAGATTATCCTGGAAGGTACACTGTCCGGGCTCGACATCGGCAGGGCAACAGAAATTGACAATAAATGGCCTAGGATGAAACATTCGTGGTTAGTGTGGGTGAGGAACATGGCGTATTGCTGACAGAACTTACCAGACCAGCATATTCGCGACTATCTGTCCAAGCGACCAAAATGCAGACTGCATTACCAGAATATTCTGGTGAGTTGCTGGGATAAATTCAAGGAAGATGGCACTGTCAACTGGCTGGTTGCCACCACTTCCAAACCCAATCAGTGCAGAAAGGGTCGCGATCCCAGCAAAGGAAGGGGCGCCGGCACCGATCAGACCAGCCATGGCCGTGATAATCAGCGTGACATTGAATGCCAGCCGACGACCGATAAAGTCCGCTGTCATGGGCCAGAACGAAGCACCGACCAGGAGGCCCGCGTATTTGGCCATCGATAGGAACGCGATCCGCTCCACGCCGAACTCTCGTTGGACCGGGGGTTGGATGTTGCTCACGGCCTGCATCCAGAGCTTCAAGATTTCAGCCATTAGCACCGCCTCCCCATACTATGCATTGAATGTTCTGCGTAGGACTCACCTGGTCGATGAACCATCCGAACCCTGTGGTCACAAAGATCTTCCACTGGAAAGGACCCATTCCGATATCAATCAATGCTTCGTTCAGAATGGCGATCTTGGCCTCGTACACGTGGTCTGCGCCGGGTTGCACCTGGGTCGTGTCGATGCCATGGTAGTCTGTGTGGCCAGCCAGGTGCTTGTCGGTGGTGAGATCGACGCTATCTCCGGCCACGGGGCCTTCGATCGAGGCATTTTCAGCTGCGGTATCCTTGGTCTTGTTCGTCATCGTGCTGTTTGAGGACGAAGTCTCTCTGAGAAATTTGAAGGTTGGTGATGGATGACGAGCAGCAATAGCAGAGGGGAGGAGCGGATTTATACCCGAGCAAGATTCTTTTTATCACCCTTTGCCAGCACCTAGTATACCTTATCAACCTGGCACTGCTTCAGGACTTGATATCTCCAACCCCCGCACATTGGCGATAAGTGCCAAGGTCCAATTACATCCGGTGTCTGTATCTGCGAAAAGTGGGGAAAGATATCCTTTTCGCCACGAGTGAGCATCCCGGCCATGTCTACCCGCTGGTTTCTTGCATTCACGATACCGAAGACTTATCAAGTTATCATCCAAGTTGGAGACGCCTCTCGAGCCAGTGCAATGGCTGGATGACGGAGAGTGAGCGGGGAAGCAGACCGTGATCATGGGATTGTTACTCCAACGCTTTCCCTGAACGGCCCTAGCGGCTATAACTGAGACGCCTGGTTATAGAGCCCACCCAGATGTCGGGTTAGTGTAGCCGCCTCTGCAACTGATAACCTTACTTCATGCTCATTCCTGCGGAGATCCAACCATTGATTGTAGAGGATCAAACGGGGTCGTCCATTCAGGTTAGGCCACTATTTCGACTTGCCTGATAAGCTTCCCCACTGGAGAAACGGTTGGAAGCGCTTTGGGCTCGAGGACTAACGGATGTTGTTCGACCTCGCCTCCACCTGTCTCACAGGTGACTCGGCAGGAGCACCACCCCTCACACCGTTGCCTCAAATGCACCAGATTTTCTTCCACTTACCATCTCTAAAATCAAGAGACTCATTTTTCGATTTCATAGACCGTCACAATGTCAATCTCCAAGCCATCTCCCTCAATACTGATCCTCGGTGCCGGGTGCTTTGGCCTCGCTACAGCCCATCACCTCGCCTCTCGTGGATATTCCGATATCACCGTCTTGGACAAAGACAGCAAGGTGCCCAGCCGGTTCTCAGCCGCCAACGACCTCAACAAGGTCATCCGCGCTGAGTACGCTGACCCTTTCTACACAGACCTGGCCCTGGTTAGCATTCAAACACCATTGACTGGTATTAGTATTGTCCTCACTGACAATAAATACATAGGAGGCAATCAGAAAGTGGCAAATCGACCCGCTGTACTCACCTCATTACCACGAGACGGGGTTCCTGAACGTCACGTCCAATGCCGCACCTCGAGTGACAAGAGATGTGGTTGAGAAGTACTTCTCGTCGGTCCAGAGCCACCCTGGCTTCAAGGGCCAAGTTCGCAGGGTGAATGGGCACGCTGAAATAAAAGACCTCGTTCCAGGATTCACCGGCCCCGTCGAGGGGTGGTCTGGATACTACAATAAGCTCGCCGGATATGCGCACTCCGCCAACACGCTTGAGGCAGTGTACAAAGCCTGCCTTGCCCTCGGTGTCAAGTTCCAACTCGGCGAGTCTGATGGAGAGGTTGAGTCGCTCCTCTATGCGTCCTCCCTCCGCAATGGCACGACCTGTATCGGTGCTAGAACTAAAGGTGGCAATGTCCACATAGCCGACAAGACGATCCTAGCCCTCGGCGCCAGCGCCCCAACTCTGATTCCCAGCCTCGGGAAGCAAATGACCGGCCGCTGCTGGGGCGTTGCGCACATCCAGCTAATGCCCGAGGAAGCGCGCTCGCTACGTGGTATTCCCGTAACAAACGTCCGCGACCTAGCATTCTTCTTCGAACCGGACCACGAGACGAACAAGCTCAAATTCTGCCACATGGGCGGCGCCTTCACCAACTTCGCTGGCGGTCCCAAAACTGAATCCGGCCTGTCACTGCCGTTCCCCAGCATTTCTGAATCCGCATTCATCCCCGCCGACGACGAGCGATATATCCGCCAACTCTTGCGAGAAGTCCTACCGGGCCTAGCGGGTCGTCCGCTCATCGACGCACATCTGTGCTGGATAGCCGACACGGATGACTCGGACTATATCGTTGATTTTGTTCCGGGGACGGGTGAGTCGCTTGTGGTTCTTTCGGGTGACTCGGGGCACGGGTTCAAGATGATGCCGATCTTTGGAGGGTTTGTTGAGACGCTCCTAAAGGAAGGGAGGCAGACGCAGGGGAAGTGGCAGTGGAAGCGATCCAAGTCGAGTGTGAGGGCTGCGTGGCGCAGTGGGGAGAGCCAGGAGCTTGCGAGCGTTGTTCGGGCGAAGCTGTGATGTGCTGATGAGGTGTGCCGGCATTTATCTTGATTTGCAGCCAGGGAACCAGGCTTAATATGTCTTGTCTTAATCCTGGTAGCTTTTAAGGCGGGCCAAGGTACGAAGTACCGATGCACAGGTGGCCAATGAGGCTCTCCCTGTTGCGATCGACCAGTATACATTTTAGATCTATACAAGGAACGACTAGATAGGCCTTGAGATATCCTACCCCGAGACGATCCTAGAAAGATAACTGCCCGCCTACACTGCAGTCCCCTAGTATGCGGGTGCGGGTGCGGGTGCTTAGGCGCCTCGTTCCGAGTTGAGTACGGAGTGTAATCGCAGTGGCTGGCACACCGCAGGCTGTCAATCGACAGGACCTTTGTAGCTATATTTACTCTCATAGCTACAAGGACAAGGAGCAGCTTCTCCAAGAATCCACTGCCACAGACTGTTTGTCTGTGTGGTCCAAGCTACAAACTACTGTGCCCATAGCCCTGAATACTCGGTGGACCATCTGTAATTCACAATATCCTGCTCGAGGCTCCATGGTATCTCTCCCGCCAACAAGATGTGATCCAAAAGGGACATTCCCAAGCTGGGGACTCTTCGACCCTTCGCCCCTGGCAGCAACGTGGAGTGGCACTAGCGGTCCCAACTGCGGTATAGCCCGCACCCGCAGCAGGATCAGGCTTCAGCACAGCCAACTCGAACCGTGGCGTGGAGTGCTTGGCCGGGATATAAAAGGGGGCGGAATGCCTTTCTCGCTGCGGGAAAGAAACACCAGTTCTTCGGTTGGCCGCATTGACAGGTTGAGTTTCTGAGCAGCGGAAATACCACTCCCACCCTAATTCCCACCATGGCTCAACCAACTGTAGTCTTCGTCCCCGGCGCCTTCCACACCCCAGAATACTACGACGGCGTACGCGCCCTCCTCGAAGGAAAAGGATACACCACGACAGCCGTGTCCCTTCCATCCGTCGGAAGCACAGCCTCAATGAGCGACGACGCAGCCGCGATACAGTCCGTGACAACCAAACTCGCTGATGCGGGACACCGCATTATCCTCGTCATGCACTCGTACGGCGGGATACCGGGGACGCAGAGCGCGGAGGGGATGGGTTTTAAGATCCGGCAGGAGGTTGGGAAAACGGGTGGGATTGTTGCGCTGGTTTATCTGGCTGCGTATCTGCTCAAAGAGGGAATGAGTGTTTTTAATCAGGCGTGGAGTGCAGATATTCCGGAGTTCTTGACGTTTAAGGTGGCATTTCCCGATACACATTTTTGTCGATGTGCTGTGCTGACGGATCTCTCTAGGACGAGCTGATATTCTATGAGCATTCTGCTGCAACTAGAATCCTATACAGCGACTTCCTCCCAGAACATAACGCCGAAGGCTTGGCAGCAAGCCTGAAACCGCATTCTGTTGCTTCTTGGATGGAGGAGTTGAGTTATGCGGCTCATCGGGATATACCAGCGACGTATCTACTGTGCAAGAACGATAGGTCGGTTCCGGTGGATGTGCAGAGGAAATTTATAGCGTATGCCGAGGGCGAGATTTCAACCGTCGAGTGTGAGGCTGGACATACGCCGATGATTAGTGTATCTAGGGTTGTTGTTGAGACGATTTTCAGGGCGGCTGGTGAATCATAAATGGAAGTGTTGCTTTCTGAGCTTGGTAGGTCGGGGATCAGGGCTAGAGTGGCATTTCGGATATATTGCTTCACTCTCATTTGGTGACGCTTGGTTTAATAAACGCTGGGACGATGCACCGACTACCATAAGCCGTCAATAAAAAGTGAAAATAAAGTATTCTTTCGAGGAATAAAGGGCAGTCCCTATGTAAGCCGCAGAGACTATGGAAGGCCACAGGAATATCTTATGAACTCCATCCTTGTCGTCTTGACCGACCAGATACAATAATCGAACGGACCAAAACCTCCTCAACCCACGTCATAACTTCATGTATATCCATAGCTCATTACAACTCAACCGGCTCCTCCTTCGGCTTATCCTGATCCTTAGGCGTAACATGTACTTCCCAAAGCCGCGCCATCTCCTTTGGAAACTCCTTCTTGCGCTCATCGCTCACCCAAACCCCATATTCATGGTGTGTCGTCGTCTCATTAAAAATGCCTTTGCGCTCACCGCCCCGCACGAAAGCCGCAAAGTCATCGGCGACACGTACGTATTCGCGTAGTGCCTCCTTAACGTTTAGGTTCGCGCCGGTCGTCCAACTTAGCAGTAACGGCTCTAGAAGAGGGGCGTCTGTTACGCTCGGGTGCGCGGTGCCAATGCTAGTAAGGAACCACGATGGTGCCGGGATTGCGCGAACAAGGTCGCGGACTGTGTCGAAGTGCGGCCGGTTGTAAAAAGGGCTGACTGTGCGAGACCAGGAGTTGGAGTGCACGACTAGGATTGGTACCGTAGCGTTGGGGTTCAGCGGGCCGCTGGATTTGCCCGGGTCCAAGATTAGGCCGGCACCTGGTTGGATTGATGTGGATGGGTAGAGTGTTGTCAGTGCTTGGAGGGCACCTGTTGCGCCAAATGAATGGCCGGCTAGGGTTAGTTGGGTGATATTGAGACGACCGGCCCAGGGGCTCTCGGTGAGGGTCGTGATAGCGTCGCGGGTGTTCGGAATTGCTGCGCCTTTGTTGATGGCATGGAGGAGCTCGACGGCGGCCTGGATCTCAGCATCACGGACCGCGAGCTGAGACCGCTTGAAGACATCCGCGTCTATCTCATCTTCCAGATCTGAGGCGCGGAATGGCAGAAGCTTCCGGCCCGGAGTGTCAGTGGAGTTCTTGACTATGGTTCCCGGCCCGCTCCCATCACGGTGCTCAATAGCGACAGCAACATGTCCGCGACTGGCGAGTTCGCCGAGAAAGTTGGTATAATCAGTGCGCGAACTGGCGTCGCCATGCGAGAAGACAGTAACCGGAAAGGTCTCAAGGAGGCCCTTTTCACTGGCGAGGAGCGGTGCATCGACCTCGGCGGGAATGGTGATACTACCACCGATGGCCCACAGCGCAAACGTGAAGATCGGCCTGGTGAGAAAATTGTCCACATGCGCGATGCGGGCGTAGCCCCGACCAGTGAGGCTAATAGGCCGCGGGATCCAGGGGTACCGAGCCTTGCGGGAGCGGAAGTCTCGGTTGGTTGGATAATAGACAGTCGCGAGCAACGTATCGACTTCAAATGCTGCCTGATGCGTGCCCCTAAGAACACCTTCAGCAACGCGCCGAGGGCCACCTGCCAAGGGCACCTCCAGGTCGATGGCGGCGACACCGTGCGGGCCGGTATACCCCGGCAACGAAGAAGCGAGGAGCGGTGTGTTGTGAATGGTGCAATAAAGGGTATATATGAAAACCGCGCTGAATAGGATATAGCGCCAGGTCAGCCGGGGTTGGAAGAGGCGCACAAAGAGGGCAGCCGCACTCGACAGCAACGGATGCGGTCGTGACTCGGTCATCCATTTCGGCGGGGGGTGCATGTCGAGCGGCGAGTCCGGCTGCTCATCGTCGCTGCTCAGGAAAGTCTCCAGCTCCAGATCTTCGCCTTGCGGCGGCTGCGTCCTGTTTCTGCGCATGGTGGTGATGTTTGTTAGAGCTGTGCAGGGAAGTTGCAGAGGTTGTGGAGAGGACGGTGTGCCTATGACGTAAGCAGGTGTAAGTTGCCAAGACCAGACTTACAGAGTGAAGGAGGGAGTAGACCATTATCTATATTCTTCTGGTATTAGAGATTGGATATAAAGATTCAAGAAGCTGTGGGTTTGTAGATGATGCTGCTGTTCTTTGGACCATAGTGCTCGGTTTGTTCTGCACTCACTGCAAGCTATAATAGTACTTCTCGGTCGGGCAAAAAAAGTAGTACCTTCAACCACATATATTAAACCTACCTTGAAATCATAAAAGCCTCAATGCCCTTTTCTGGGACAGAAACTACCGAGCCCGTTACCAGTCATGATTCCCAACGGCACATCCAACTCTGATCGCTCAAACCGAGTCTGATGCCTCCGACGTGATAACAAATTCCGCCTCCAACCCATAATGATCCGTCGCCCAGACCTCCTCCTCCTCGTCATCATCATCGTCCTCCTCCTCGTCATCATCATCGTCCTCGTCCTTGTCTCGTCCTCCTCACTACCTCCGCCATCAAATGCCACCCTCGCCACAACCCCAACTCCAATCCTCTCCAACCTCACAACCTCAACCCCCCCACAAAACAGCACCTTATCCAGCCTCGCATCAGGAAACCTACCGACAAACCACACCGGATTCTGCTTTCCCCACGTATACGCCTCTTCCGTCTCTTCCACGCCTCCCAGGACGAGGAACGCATCGCGGAGACCGCAGGCCTCCGGTAAAAGAGCGTCTTCGGGTGCGAATGCGTTTAGGTCTCCTGCTAGGATTGCTGCGTGCGGGGTGGGTAAGGGTAATGAGTCGGTATTACCGGTCTCTTGTCGTCCGTGCATGAGCCTCGCCGCAGTCTTCATCTGTACGGGGCGCTTCGGGGTTCCCGAGGCGAGGCTTTCGAGGTGTGTGTTGCAGAGGCGGAGGACTCGCTCTTGTTCGCTACCAGCAGTAGCACCACCAGCAGTAGGAGTGGTCGAAGCAGACAGGGCTACACCGATATCAACAAACAGCCCATCCCGGTGCATAGACGACGTCGCATACGGGACCCGAAACACGCGATGCACGTCCAACCGCCGATCAACCAGAGTGGTCGTGCCATACGAGGAACGCCGCCAGCTGGCGGGTGAGAGATCACTGATGTAGAATCGGTCGCGGATCCAGGGTGTTTCTTGGATCAAGTCGAGGTCTGAGGCGACCATTTCTTGGAGGAAGATTACGCTCGCTGTGGTGGTGGTGGTGTTGCTGTTGTTAGGGGAGGAGGTTAGTATGTGCTGGAGGTGCTGGAGGGCTGCTGTCATGCGTTCCTCCGGGAAGGGGACTTGGAAGTCGATGTTCCAGGTGATGAGACGGAGTCTTTCAGTGGGGCGACCGTGGTGGTGATGGCTGCCGGGGTTGGTGGGGATGTCCTTGGATGAAGAGGCGGGGCGCCATTGCGGGGGATCGACGGCTGGGTCAAAGAAGTAGAAGGGTTGCAAGTTCGGTTGGTCGAGTGTGAGATTCCTTATGGGATGCGATGCCATCGTACAACGTACCGAAGAGGAGAAGCCACTACTCGTAGAGACCCTGAGCGGTAAATTGCAAAGATCGAGGAAGCTGGTCGGGGAAGCGACGAACACAGGGACCGACTCGCTATTTTAGCCCAACACGAGCTGGGTTGGGAATACGAGGTCACCACAACCGGTCTCCCTTACGGTTATGAGGGGGTTTGCTCCGCGCAGAAAACTACTTTTGACAGACTACCAACTAGAAGTTTGATACTTGAAAGATGTAGATTCCCGCTCTTGGCTGGTTTCCCAGGCTCCCTCCAGGCGATAAAAAGACCAGTCACATCACGTGAACGCGCGCTCCTCCGCGTTGTTTACTGGAGTCTCCACACGTCATCGCCCCTGACAGCCCCTGTCCATTGTCTTCCCAGTTCGCGCCCTTGCATCATTCCCCTACAATACCCTGTCCCTAATACAAAACATCTCATAATGGCAGCGCCAAACTCCGAAAATGGGCGCGCGTCCTTGGCCGAGCTCAACGCCAACCTGCTCAGGCTGGACCACGAGATCGGGCGCAAGATGGTCGCCGCCCATAAGCGGCCCCAGGAGGCGCGCGACCAGGGCGAGACACCACTACCGGCTATCACGGCGGCACCATCGCGGAAGCGGAAAGCTCCGAGCGCGACCGTCGACCTGACGAATGATGCGGATAGCGACGCTGAGAGTGACGCCGAGGCTAGACCAGCAGCCGGAGCCAGAACTACGGCTGCGACCGCCAACCCACCATCTCCCTCAGACATCGACGACGACGACCCACGCCTGGACGAAATAAAATGGGACTGCACGCAAATCCGACGCAAGATCAGTGCGCTCATCGACTCGAAGGAGATGAAAGTCTCCGAGTTCCTACGCGCCGCGAACCTCACTTCGCGCGCGTACTACGCGTTCATGCAGCAGAGCGGGAAGTGGACGGGGCAGGGGTCGAGTGTATACGCGGGCGCGCACCGCCTGTTCATGAAGCGCGAGATTCTTGGGATTAAGCCGAAGAAGGCGGCTGTGGCTAGTAAGAAGGCGAAGCTTGATGCAGAGCAGAAGTATGATGTTAGTGCGATTACGCTCGAGGGCGAGGAGGAGGGTGATGTGCCTGTGTTCGATACGTGCGATGAGGTGCGGAAGAAGATCCGGGCGTGTCTGCGTGAGTCTGGGATGACCAAGACGGCGTTTTGCAAGGAGATTTCCAAGACGCCGATGCCCGATCGGAATGGGAATCTGAAGACCGCGCCCATGGGGACGCAGCCATTGACGGTGTTCCTGGGGAAGAAGGGGGTTAAGCATGGGAATCAGAGTCAGGTGTTTTATGCGGCGTATGTGTTTTTCGAGAAGTTGCGGATCCGCGATGGGAAGCCCAAGACAGAGTTTCGCGAGGACATGGAGGATGTTTGGGGGCCGGATGGCTTTGATCGCGTGACGGGGCCGAACCAGACGTATATCACTCAGGTGGGCAAGGAGCTGTACATGGATGAGTATGGGCGTGTGCGGTCGTCTTGGTAGTTGGTTGGGTTTCGCTTCCTGGGTTGGTTTGATTTGAGAATATCTTTTTGTAATACTTGGTTTTACGTACATAGTGTTGGGCTTTTCTTCTATCATTCCGTCAACCATCGTCACTGTCTTCGGTCATTGTCCAGGCTATCCCCAGAGATATCCGAATGTATTGTTATACCTCGTTCCCTGATCGCCTGCATCAACCTCAGGCTCGCTCGAGCGGATTACTGGCACCAAATCCGGGGTATGCTGGTCATAGATACTCAGGGTGATCCGGCTCCTGGGCCCGGAGTATGCAGGTTCAAAGTATATGATATCCACGCTCACATGATTTGCCTCCGCGACGCTGCGAAGGTACTTTTCGGCCCTCGCCCTCGGACGGACGCTGGAGTTTGCACAGCTGAAGTCAACGAGGACGCTTTCCAGATGCGGCGCATGTGCGGTCGAATCATTCAGATAGTCGTGCAATGAGGTTATGAACGTTGACAATGTAGGCCAGGGATCAATGTTCGAGGCGCTAATCCATGGGTCACCCTCTCCGTCGTCTGCATAGGCCATGATTCCAGAGTGCAGAACCAGGGATCTGAGGCTGGTAGGGAGTGTTTCCGCCAAAGTGGAAGCCCAGGCCATTCTGCCTAGAAGGACCGGGAGAGGGATGTCGAGGTGCTCGAGAACGCCAAGCGCACGTAACGAGCGGCCGAGAGGGACCTTTGTCCACGTCTCGTCGAAATCCACAGGATGGTCCTTCAGATCGTCATTGTAGCGGTGCACGGCAATAGTGAGCGCCTTGAGGGTGCTTGAGCGTTGCGTGAGGGCCGCCCCAAGATCGGCGAAGTCGATGAACTCGTCCTTTTCCCAGTAATCCGTGCTCCATCCCAGATGTAGTGCCTCCAGAGCCGGTACCAATGTGACGAGGTTTATCAGATTCTCGGTCGATAGTAACCGGGATCGCAGTAGGCGCAGTGTCTTTAGAGATCCGGAACCTGCCGCAGCGTCCTGCACGAACCTTGGAGTATGAAGCGTCAGGTCCAGCTCGTTCAGAGAGGGAAGGCGAAAAAGGGACGCATAAAGCTCCGGCCGATAGTCCAAACCGGCTGTATGGTTTCCTTCATCCGGCCCGGCAAAGCACACGCGACGTAGACGGTCAAAACGGTGTGGTTCTGTGCGCACCAGATCTTGGAACATCCAGCCGATGTACAATGATTTGTGCAGTAATGGCGGCCCTAGCGTGAGCTCCTCCATTGAGGTGAGTTGGGAGAGCAGGAGCGCAATCCACGGGGCCAAAGATGTCCCTTCAAGGGCCATTCTCCATGATACTTGACCCTGTAGCCCTAATTCCCGGACAAGCGCCCATCCGAGCTTAGTAGACTCACCATCGGAAGGGTAAATGCGTTGTTTTTCGAGGTACGTGCGTTGATACCGGAACTCGTATTCATACTCCACGTCCAAATGCACGCTCTTGATCAGTCGGCCAAGTTGCGGACGGTTCTTGAGTGTGCGGAGGAGTTTCTGGATTGTTTTGCAGGACCAGTCTTGTATATCACCTGGTGGGCCCCAGTTTAGTTCCCGGTAGAGGTACCGGGTCGCTGTGGGAGCTGTCCGTTTGCACAGGAGCGTGTAGGGGTGGAGGGTTCGGAAGTCGCAATACTCCAGGATCATCAGGTGCACCTCAAAGGGTAGGTTTGGGCTCGAAGACATGGTGGTTGAGGCGATGTATGATGGAGAGAAGATGGAGGGTTGCCGGATGCTGAGATGGTGGAAATGTTGATGAGAGGAAGAGTTTGGCCATGTTGCTTACGCCGCAGTGACGAACCTGAGGGGAAAGAGCCACGCTGCCACTGGTAAGAGGCCCACTGGTACAGCAAGAGTCACTGGGTTGGACCCCTGTCCTTTGTTCTCTGGTTGGCAGGCACGCGATCCATTGTGTAGCGTCGTCGCTGTAAGCCAGCCGTCTCGTTCTTTCATAGATTTGAGCATCTCTGATGAATTGATTAATCGATCGTCTATCCCTCAGATTCTGTCACAACTGCCGCCATTGTTCGAAGCTGCAGCCAATGTGATGCGATCCAGCTCGCAGTTCCTGCCTGAGGCAGTGCCCAAACGATTGCCTGTGTGAAACATGCAAACGCAATTTCTTCAGGGGCAAAGCTTCCCCCGGCACTCTGTTGACGAGCTTCTCTTCATCTCTCCAACTGCTCATCAGTGGTCTCATCTTCTTTATCCTGTATTGTATTGCCACAACCGCCATGGCTGCGGACCATGTCCTTGACCCCAACGGCGAGGTGATACTCGTCCTCCCCAACCCCAACGCTCTGGGTGCAGCGCTGTGTAACCGTCCAGGCGCGACCGCTGCCTTTCCAACAGTCTGTCAGGAACGCACTGACCCCGTCACCGAACGTCCCAAGAAGCGAGCAAGGACGTCAGGCAAAACGCCCGCATCAGCCAGAGACTCTAGCTCGAAAGCCCAAAAGCCCAGGACCCCGAGAGCGAAGGACCCGGAGCCTAACCCGACTCCAAAGGAGATTCGCATCCAGGTCTCCGGAAAGAAACTCTCCCTCGCGTCGCAGCCATTCGATCGGCTGCTTGAGGCGGCCTCGAAAAAGAGGCAGCCCAAGGACAGAAACGGGACCATCGAACTCCATCTTCCCGGCTGGGATGTCGACGCGCTACTCGTCGTGCTCCATATCATCCACGAACAACCTCAGAAGATTCCGCGCCGCCTGGGGATATACACACTGGCCAAGGTCGCGCTGGTCGCCGCACACCACGGATGCGCGTGTGTTCTCTCCTACAGTGAGCCCTGGCACGAGGCTCTCAATAACGACACATTGCCAGACTCGTACTGTCCGGAGCTCTGCCTTTTGCTCTGGGTATCGTACTATTTCCGCTGGGCAGGCTGCTTCAATGCGTGCTGTCTGATCTGTGTCGAGACGAGTTCGTCCGTTATCACCTTGACAGGGCTCCCTGTTCCAAAACAGACCATCGGTACGTCCAGGAATTTCCATACACACGGCGTCATATCATGCCGGATACTGACGCCTCAAAGATTCCATAAACAAGGTTAGAGACAACACACTCCAAAAGCTCAAAACACACCTACGGGATCCGAGACCGAGTGATCTACGACGCCGGAATTGTGCGCGACATTTGCCGCCGCGAGTGCTGCCTGATGATCCTCCGCTCCCTCGCGACGGCGATGCATTCGCTGAACCTGAAATACGCCCAGCCGAAGGGACCCTATCACGGAATCAGCTGCAGGGACGTCAAGGGATTACTTCGAGACCAGAGTTCGGAGTGGACCAGTCGCATGGCTTTACCGCTGGAACAGATGGCAACGACTCGCCGTCGGTTGTTGTGTCGGTGGTGCACGGGGGCCGATCCGTTTCAGTGCCCATCGGTGGATATCAAGGAGCTGAACCTGGTGGACTACATGACGTAGGCTGCCCAAATTGCCGGGAAGGTTCCTACAACTATATTAGGGCATACCAATTGGATAGACGGAGAGTTATAGACTGTGGCGAGGAATATTTAACAAAATGAGCATTGTATCTAGACCAGACGTTCCGAATAGCGCCAGATCACCGCGAAACGCGAACAGCAGACCAGGTAGCATGACGAATTCCAGGAGATGGTTGACCACTCTTTGACTTTCTGGCGAGAACAAGGTTGATAAGTCTGCCTGCGGACAACTTGTCCGCAAACTTTGTGTGATCAAAGTTTTCAGGAGAGTCAGCCGATGGATTGTTTTCGCTTTAGGACTTCTTTTCTTCGTGTGCTCTCCAGACGTCTCAAGCATCCTTCCTAATCCAGCCTGATCTAGTTCATCACCATGGACATCCTTCAAGCGCTCGAGAACCTGCTCACGGTTGCCTGCATCCTCGTGGGCCACGAAGGCCCCTTTCAAGACCTTCTCCAACGGCTAGTCGCCAACAAGCCCCTACTCGGACTCCAGGGAACAAAGCCAACAGCGCACCCGTACGACCACAAGACTTTCTACCTCGTGAAGCTCGAGGACCCAATATCCACCTCATCCAAGGTCCAACATCTCGCCAAGCTGTCTCGCCTCCCCGAAGAGGTTCCTGGCACCGGCACTGGCACCAGCACCGGCACCGACAACGCAAGTTTCTGCCTCATCAACGGCGTGGAAAGGCTGGCCCTGATCTTGGCGATCTGTTTCTCTAGCCGCTGCCCCCGTCTCCCCAAAGGCTTCAGGCCAACGTTCATCCGAACCAACAGAGCACCAAAGTCCCTCGCCACCAACAGTATCGCGCCCTTCCTCGGAATCGACTCGACCCTCCCCCATAACCGACCCAGCGATGCCACTCAGGCCGTCCTCCCAGCTCAAGATCAATGCCCGGTCTGGTACTTCTTCTACGGCAGCCTCGCGGACGCGAGCATCCTGGGCGTGGCGCTCAAGTTCCCGAACCCGCTTGTCTACCGCTCGGCGCGCGTCACGGGCGCGCAGCTTCGCCTTTTGGGAGGGAAACGCAAGGTTCTGCTTGATGGGGCTGGGACGGTTCCCGGGTGGGCGTATCAGGTTTTCTGTGCTGAGCAGGAGGATGCGCTGCGGGCTTATGCGACGGATCGATTTGAGGTTGTGCGGTGTGCTATTGAGATGGACTATACTGGGGAGAGGGCTTTGGGGCTTACGTTTCGGGTTGTTGGGGGGTTAGATTGAGTATTGAGTGAGTTGTTGGACTCGTGCTTATTGGATGCGGGTTGAGTGAGGTGTTCTGGATTGGAGTTTATGGATTTGTGTTTTGATGGAGTATACGGGAGAAATGATTTGGGGGTTTCTTGATGGTTTCTCGGTGGATGGGATTCATTTACTCGATCTAAGCAAGGTGTTAAGGAACGGAGTTGATGTCTTTCTCCCAGGAAATAGAACCTCGCACGCCCAACTATACCCTGGAATATTGCTCACCTTAACAGCTGTATTAAGGCCTCTCGGTGCGGAGTAATCTTAGTCCCTAAGTACGTGGCTCTCATCAAGCGATATTGATTCAGCCTTGACCTGAATCCCACCAACTCTCCAGAGAAAGGGAACCATGGATGCCTGTACGAGAATCCCGATATACTTCTAAGCCCCGAAAGTCTCGCTAAAGGAGAACTAACGCAATAACATCCTCAGCCCAAAGCAACCCGGTCTTCGAATTCACCGACATCGAGGACATTTACCCCGCTCTGCTGAATCTCCGATGCCCAGCCTTACCCATTGATGCCACAATCACCAACGACCACCTGGGACTCCTTGAGGAACTGGCCCAAACTCTACAGGCAGGAGAACAAGCACTCGACAATGCACGTGAGCTCGGAACTGGATACGGCGATTTCGCTGTCATCCTCATCGAGCCAAGCGACAAGGCGGACACGCATTGTTTCGACGAGATGTTCGCTTCCTCGACGGCTCTAAAGGCAGTTGATGTATCCCTTCGCCATGCATTCGCGGGTCAACGCGACATCCATAACACGATCATCTTGGATATACGGGCCTTTCGCAGCGATGCGATCCGTCAAAAGGAACGCAACGTAGATAGACGCGCAGCAGACGATGAGCGCGCCTATACCGCATTCAAGGATATCCTCAACCGGTTGAAACCAGACGTTATCCTCGTCTGCCAATGTCAAACGAATACAGAGGATGTGAAGAACGACTTTGCGCGAGGGGTCTGCTCGTCGATCAAAGAGGCTACTGATATCAGCGTGCTTCACCTTGATGGCAGCAGCGAGCACCATGACGCGGTGATGGTCAAGAGTTTCCACCCGATGTATCTTAAGTACCAGCGCGAGGCGCCCGATGACACTCCGACGAAGGCCGTGATGCGGGAGTACTTGTTTGATGCTTCTTTCGTCGTCGCGGCGAATGCCCTTGAGGGCCGGAGAGTATCGGGCGTTGGCTTGTATAATCTCAATCGCTGTTTGAGGGATGGCGCCGTTTTTATACCCACCTCGCAAGGAATTGAAATCTCGTACCAGTGGAGTGGCGAATCGGATATTCCTGATCCTGAACTGGTTAGGGGGCTTGAAGAGTTGGGATTATGGTCCGAGGTAGGGGCTGTTTGGTTAATCCTGGTCAAATGGCATACTTACATATTCATAGGACGAGGATGAGCGTGAGCTACGGGAGATCCTCCTCGCAAAGTTCAAGACTCGAAACGAGGGCGGATCTACCTTCGTCTCTGATAATCATAGGGGTAAAGCATATCAGAAGGATGATATCCTAGGAAGGTTAGGTCCAATTCGCAAACTGCCACAGGGGACCATACGTTTGTGAAAGTCATTAGGGTAGACCGCAGTGGTGGTGCATCGTTGCCTAGCGTATGATCAGCCTATGGCTGTCCCTCTGATTCTCAATATAATAGGGTACCTAGTAGGAGAACACCAAAGAGCGCCTGATTGCTTGAATAAGTTATTGTGAGCTTGGTCTAAAGTGAAGCTGAGGATACTAGCAACGTAGTCTGAAATCGGGCGTCTGCCCCCTTTGGTTGAAATTGTAACCCTTCAGCTGCATGTGGGTCTCACATTCACGACGGCCCTCGAGCAATATAGGCTCCTCTATAGATGTGTTATCTAACCTATAGCCATACATGTTCCCCATGAAAGCAGGTTTGCCCCGCTTCCACTTCGTGTAAAGCGTCCAGAACGAGGTAACGTAACCGACGATGATCGCTCTATAGTTGAAAGGGGTGGCTGGTGGGCTGGAAAGCTGTAGAAGGAGTCGATGCAGCGTACACCTGACTGGAGTATGGTAGGTAGTAGCTAGCGAGCTGGGACCGTAGCTGTCGCTTCTACAACTGCTCCTGGACAACCGCCCAGAGACATGTGTTTGCAATGGCCAATATCAAAGGTATGGCGACCAAGACGTCTTCGGCCAGCCATTGACGCTCGATCTTGCTTGCATCTCAAGGCGAACCTCTACAGGAGAAACAAGCTCTCCATTCCGGCACAGACCCAGAAGACGGCCTAGAACATTATTACTCGAGGAGCTGATTGATTTAGAGGATACTGCTCAAAAACGCAGACTTAGCTACTATCCTGTAAACGAACGTGGTCTTGGATCTGCCTGCCTGACAAATCCAGCAAAGAGTCTGGAGAGAAGTGGATATTACCTGCCTGAGGCTGACTGTGTGTAACCCGAGTAAGAATGTCAGCAGTTTCGTGTTTTATCATTTTTGCTTCTTCCTGCCCCCGGTTGTCCCCCTCCTTTTGAGGGCGAACCGCCCTCATCATGGATGCGCATTCGTATTCTCTCTTCCCCGTTGCTTAACTCATTTTCTTCCCGACGATTCTTACCTTCCGCTACTGCTGGTATGGGACTGCATCCTGTCCTGTCGATTTCGGGCAGTGTTGTTATCAGTTCTATCGTCGTCGGATGCACTCCTCCACACCGGCATGCTATTCGATCTGGCGCGCTCCTGTTGATTGCCCTCTGCACCTGGCAGTGTACCACAACGGCCAAGGCCAGGCTGGTTCGCAACCCGTGGGCCCAAATGGTGGCCGGCCACTCTGTGACCCTCCTCTTCCATTACATCGACATCGCAGTTCTTAACAAATGGTCCTTTTCTCAATTGTCACTGCGACAGCAACTCGTCTCAGGCTTCTCATTGACACTCAATCCTCGGTTTATTGGCACATCGCAGCAGGTGAAACATGTTCCTCGACCTGTCCTCAACCAGTCGCGGAAGTCGTTCCTCTGGAGCACAGGGGGCCTTATCCTACTCAGCTATCTCGTCTTAGATGTATTGGATTCGAATCTAGATGTTGATCTGACAGCAAAGTACATGTCAGCATCAAATGTTCCTGTCCTACGGCGACTATACCGCCACGAACTGTCTCTTCAGGAAGTCATCGTGCGTGTCTTCTCCGTTGTCGGGCTCGTCATCGGGCTGGTTGCTGTCCAGGGGGGTTGTTATCTGCTATTCGCGTTCGTCAGAGTGCTTTGCCACCTATCCAGCCCTGCGGACTGGCCACCACTCTTCGGCTCGATATCCGACGCGTATACCCTGCGCAGGGTGTGGAGGTAGGTGGGAAGCCTCCCTACCGCCCTTTTGTTGCCGACGCTAACCCAACCGGTATACCAGTCATGTATGGCACCAGCTCAACACGCACAAGCTCAACTGCTTCTCTCGGTACCTCGTCCACGGTATCCTGCTGATCCCGCAAGGGACCCGATCCATTCTCGTCGGATACGCTCGGCTAGGGGTGTGCTTCGTGCTCTCCGGCCTGGTGCACGCGCTAATGGACACGTCAATCGGACTGACCATGTCAACCTCCGGCGGGCTCGCGTTCTTCTGCACTCAGATCCTGGGGATTGTCGTCGAAGATGCTGTCCTCAGCGTATACTCCCGGCTCACGGCCACCAAGCTATCTCACCTACCTTCTCGCCCATCGGCGGCGCAGAAGGTCATCGGGTTCGTCTGGGTTTGTGCGTTCTTGGTTTGGACGCTTCCGGCGTATATGTATCCAATGATATCGTTGAACAGTCACGGAGGCAACGACTCGGTCCTGCCTGTGAGTTTGGTCGGTTTGTGGAAGAGGCGTTGAGGCGTCGCGCTGTTTGGATCTGTAGATGGAGGAATACCTGCTCTCTTCTCTATCTTGGTTTTAGATGGCCTGGAACGTATATAGCTCTCCATGCCGGAATCTAATCGCTTCACAGCCAATCCCTTCAAAGCCAACATCTTCAAGCTGAAACCCCCAAAGCTGCGTCATCAACCGGGCGGACTTCCTCGGGGTGCGGCGCCGAACCATGTCTACCCTATTCGCCTGTCTGAGCGCCGTGGGCGTCGAGCTTCTCAGCGGAGGATCGATCTTTGGGGAGAAGACATGGGTTGAGCGCCGCCTTCGAGAGGCGTGGAGAGAATAACTTTGTTCCTCGACTTGATGTACTAAACCGCAAACGCGAAGTAGGTGTGGTATTACCAGTAATTTGCTTGGCCTGCGTGGTTGGACCATTGGAGGGTTGCGGTGGGCCGCTGTCGAGCCGCGAAGTGACGAGGGCATTCGCAATGTAGTAGTAGAACCTTTTATAATTTCTATTTATTCTAATCTAAAAGACCCTCGCCCTTGCTTTGTACATCAGCTTATCAGGTCTACTCCATGACTCAGGCCAGTAGACCCCGGCGGCGCTGGGAATATCTACTTTTCGTGATCAACCGGTCATGATTATGTGGTGATGAGCTTGGCTATCTCTGGAGCTGAAAAGCAGCCTTCGGACGGGTAAATAAATATGTCCAGGATAAGGGTACTAAACGCAGGGCTAATAGCCATAATCTCCGGCGTTCGTGGCGGCGCGCGGGCATAGAGTGATGGGGTAGTCCTTGCTGTCATCCACTACCAGAAAGAAACAACTCTCTGTGTATTGAAATGTAAACAGCCTATAGTAATAATTACTTTTTTAACAGTATAGTGTTGTCAGTGGGAATATCTTATTATAGTAATATACTAAAATGCATATGGGGTTCAAAGGAAATGCTATGGGCATTAAATCGTATAAGACTAGGGTCAAAACAGAAGGATATCAACAGAAAAATGGCTAAATATGAAAACAAATATCAGCAAGGCAGGGTATACAAGAGCGTAAAATATCACATCAAACTCGTTTATATGTAAACTTTTGCCCGTGGCTCTGCTCATCCGGCCTCTCAATCGTAGCCGGCAGCTCAGCCGGGAACCTCTTTCCATAGGCCGAATTATCTGGCAATTCCATGACCTGGTCCGAGGCCTGCTGTGGCCGATACGGATGATACGTATCAGCGGGCAATTCGGCTGCAAAGCTGCGGCCGTGTGGCTGCTCCGCGCCGCGACTATATCGCGGATTCTGCTGGTTGAATCCGTAGCTCGCTTGCGACGAGATTGACCCAAACTGTGAGCGTTCCATCGGCGACTTGGGCACTTGATACGACATTCGTCGCGAGCCGTCCCACTCACTCGTCCCTCCGGACGACGACGTCGGTCGCTGCGGGTGCTGGTACAGCGTCTCACTGCGGTCGGCCGGGTTGAACGTTCTCAGCTTCCCATCCTCCACCATCCCCTGCAACACACCGGCATCGAGCAACTCTGCCTTCTTCAGGAACCGATCAACAAGCACCTTCGTCGACGCCTTGAGCTGCCCCTTGACAAACGACATGAGCGTCATATTACACTCGATGACCACATCCTCGCGCAGAAACAGCCCCTGCCCGGGCGCATTTGTCTCGAAATCCGGCGGCTCCCCGGGCTCGTTCCCGACAATGCGATACTGGTTCTTTAGATCGATCGACATGGGCGCATACGTATGGGTTGTCAATCCCCAGGGCTCGTCGTGGAAACATCCCTTGAAGCTTATTTTCCCCGACCCCATCTTGCCCAGTCCGGGGACATACTGCACGCGCTCGGTGATCTCGTACCAGGTCGAGTAGTATTCGTCGGCGGGGGCGCTGCGCGGGGCCTTGATGGCTTTGTGGGAGAGGACGAGCGGGTTGAGGGTGATGATTTCACCGTGGCTGTGGAGGATGTCGAGAGCGAGGGCGCGCGGGACGGTGGAGGGGATCGGGGTCGTGACGGTGTAGGTTTCTTTCTTGCGGAGCATTTCGGCGATCTCGTGTTGTTTCGGCTTTCAATCGATGAAGACGCGACGCGGCGCGAGGCGACGATCGCCGTAGGGCTGAAGATCCGATGGGAATTCAATCGGCAGCCTTGTGGTAGCGGGGAGAATTCTGCAGAGAGATGAAGGAGATGAAAAGGGCCGTCAGCTTTCAAGTGTCAGCTCGTATTCAGCTGCTTACGCGGGGCCCGGCCGTGCTGGGACGTCATGACCCAGTGGGCCACTCAGCGGCCCCCGTGAGCTGCACGATTGCCTAACCGCATCCGACTGCAGAAAACGGGGATCATCGGCTATTATTCTCCTCTCGATTCCTGATCGCCCCGGGCTAGTTGTCGTTGGGTTGGGCTTGCGAAGGGGCGTGGGGAACAAGTGCCGGTGACAATAGGGATGAGTGGTCGATTGATAAGCTTAAAAATAAAAACGGTGCGCATCGCGCCTGCCTTATGTATCGCGGGAATTAATTCAAAAAGGATGTTCAGGAAGGCGCGACCTGGCAGTCGTTTAGAAGGAAGGAGCGATGAGCACCGCATGGTCGCACCTGCCATTTCAGTCGCGGTTGATGGGCAACTAGGTTTGGAAGGAGCGACCATCATTTAGGCAGGCACGATCTGATGGGCAACTGAACCTTGGGAACCGCTGAGCGGGTCTGTCCCGCCAGTGCTCGAAATCGGGTATGTGGCTGAACGCGATACACGGCTCTGACGTGGCAGTGCAGCGCCGGCTTGAAACGGTTGAACGACACTCAATAGATAGCCATGGTAAGAGGACTGACTGCTGCTCATACGGGTTGTTTCCAACGTGTCGTCAAGAGCTGAGTGTCAGCCGCGGCTGCAAACTATATATCACGCAGGTAATGGTCGTCACGATGCTGATCACCACGTTGAAGGAGGACTACGATAGAGGTTACTAAGAGCTTCCTCCACTCCTTCATTGACTGTAAATGGTGAATACAAAAAAAAAAAAAAAAAGAAGATTTAACGTTGTCCTTTCATGGGGGAGTGGTATAAGAATAGCCATGTAAAGTGTTACATCTAGAGTATAAAGTACTACCTCTACCTTAAAGACGTATAAACGTCCAGAATAGGAACTTGGCTAGGTTAATAAGCCGGCGCACTATCCAACAAGCCAAATAAGCCCTCCAGTACAGTCTTAACTAGCATAGATAGTTGTACCATAGTAGGAAGGGCTGTAAAAGTATTCTGTAATGGACTTCAATTACGAGCTTTCGTCCAGCTACCAGTCGTTCGGATACGTCTGGCAGCCTTCTTCATATTGTTCTTATAGTGGCAATAGGTGAGGATCCTTACTAACAGCGGGCAGGCATATGTGAAACAGTAATGGCACCAATTATTATGTCTAGGTTAAATGGTTGGTTATTCAGGTTAGGAGGACGTCCGTGATCCTGGCAAATCTAGTTTAAAAGGAAGTTTGCAATGACTAGCCACGCAAATTAGAGCCCTGGCTTTAATATTAGCAGAATCTTTACATGCATTAGCGCGCGCGCATAAAGACTTAAGCCTAATGTATAATTTTAAGTCTCTTAATGTTATCATTCTAATGGTCCTGAAAGACTTTTATATCTTTAGCCATATATTAGAAGGCATGCGTAGGGATATTACAAAGATTACTGATTCTTTATATATAAGAGGTGCACCTTATATACCTCAACATTCCACAGTGTCTAGGCTAGCATGGCGTCCGGGCTTTTGGGGATGATTAGCTGTAGGAGTCTGAAGCGTGTTGTGTGAGGCATGGAGAAGTCGATGGGGACGTTCTTGGCTATAGCGAGGATGTATTTGCATGATAGCGCGAGGCAGATGGCACTTACTGCGTTAGCGAGCTCGAAGATGGAGATGCCAACGTGCTTGGGAAGGGTGCAGAGGCGCGAGGTTTGGAGGGAAGGGGGTAGAAAGCTGATATCTATGATTAGCGGTGTTCAACGACGGCCAGCGATGGAATGACAATATCTTACATGGGCGCAGGTGCGAATCTGCATCTTCAATTTCTCAATCCGCTTGCCATCCCGCCCCTGTCACCAGATAGTGGCGTCATCCTCGTAGTATCGTAGATACGGTATCTCTGGGATTTCCTTGAGTTGTGTGTGTTCGGAGTTCATGGTTATGATAGAGGTTGCGGAAGAGATCGTTTCTGGGGAGGTTGAGGGAGACATTGCGATTGAGAAGTCATCATGCGCAGAGGCTGCATTCTGCCTCATATATCGTATGTATCTTGTTTATCTAAAATCTAGTTGTGTCGGAATACTCACATCCTTCCTCCTTTAGTTGACTTCCATGATGACCTTCTTTAGTATGAATGATTTGCCCTAGCGGAGACCTCGCACTGCGGTTAGAGGCTGCTATCTCACTCAGCAAGCGATTCAATGCAGCGAGGCGCAGGGAGCCAGTAGCCAACATCTACGTATCGTAATATGGCCCTATCTATCCGTGCCATTTCCAGTATTTCGTGTGGCGGGCCCAGTACGTTGGTTCTGGGCCGGAGCTTAGCGCAGCCGCGGCAGGCATGCCATTTGTCGTAGACGCAATTGTTGACACCGCTGATGGGCCGCATTTACTATGTCATGTCCCATGAGATTTGCCTGTGCCAAGGGCGTCAAGCCCTGATTATTTCTTGATTCGAGAGGAGCACCCATCTCAATCAAAGTCCTAACAACCCCCACAAACCCGTGACCAGTCAGAGCGTAGGATAGTGGGGTATCTCCATCCCACACCTCATTGAACTCCTCGGGCGGTTAGGTGAAGCAGACGCAAATTATTGGGCAGTCTCAAGTACACTACAAAGTGTAAGCGACTAGGCCGAGCAAGGCTGTCCCCTCACCTGGAGCGAGTACATCGCTTCCTGGAGCACGCGGGATCCGCTCTCCCGACCCTCGAAGAACTTCACAGCCTGATCAATGAACGACCAATGGTACTGCCCCATCCACCAACTGTTTACCAAGTTGAGTGGGCGGCATAATGGAACATATCCCTCGTTTCGGGGACGGCAATCAGCCAATCAGGCCTATTGCCGATATTATTTCGCCCGTGTAAGATGCGACGTTCCGCTTTATAAAACGGGAGCCTTGCCGGCACCTGGAGATGTGCATACGAGCCTTCTACGTCATATTCCGCTAGGCTGAACAGCTCAATTCGTCCCAACCCCGCACTATAGACGCTGGTGAGGCCCGAGAGGGCAAGGAAGCTGAAACGTGGGCCAATAGTTGCTTCGCTTCCCTGGCCGGGCAATGCGGCTGACTTGGAAGACACCGCAGTGGTGTGGGAAGAGAGTGCGATGCTGGGTTTATAAGTAGCCGCATATCTCCTCACCCTGGTGTCAATATAAACTGTTGTACGAACAAAAAAAGGGCAAGGCAAGGCAAGGCACGAAACAAAATAGTCTTCTTTGCAAACATGGCCTCCTGGCAAGGTATGCCATTCCGCTCTTCGCACCCCTCGTCTCCGCGCTTTTTCTCCATTTCCTTGCCTTGGTTTCGATTTCTGTTTGCCTGACGTTATGTACTCGAGGGGCACGCCAAGCTAATCCAGACACAGCATACCTCGACCCGGTCCTCGCAAGTGGGAACCTCCAAGCCGGAGCAATTATCCAGTGCGACAATTCGCAAATCGTCGCATACAGTCCAGGCTTCCAGGTAAGCTTCCAGCCCTCACTCCACTATATATACTACCCCCAGCTAAGCTTTCTCCCAAAGATGGCACCATCCGATGTGCAGGGTCTCACACACTCCATCGGCTACTATGGCTCTTCCTCCAGTTTCTACGCCACTAGACCCTCTATCAATGGAACTGTATTCACGCCATCGAATTACCAACCTGGCGAGGGCGTCTCTTATCGCAATGTACGTTGCAGCTGCTAGAGTGTCCCCATTTTTTCCCTGCTCCCTGTCTGTGTCCAATTAGCTGAGTTCGCCTTGTATGGCATCAGGGAACAACCGTGGTCTCGGTCTATAAATCAAACACGATGGCTGTGCTTGGGGTTCATTCGAGCAATGCCAGTGGTACAGCGACTTTCCGGTTGTCAGGGCTAGCAGATTGGCTCAAGTCAAATGGTTACTAGTACCAGTCAGTTCATCGCCAGGGGAACGCTGGCCCGGGGGTACATATACATGCCCTGATTTGCGCAACCCGAAGTATTCTTTTTCTCCCTGTCTGAATCTGGGAAGGCTTGGCTATTCAGGAATGTGGGCATCCTTCCCCTCCCTCTTTTCTCTCTCTCTTTCTCCTGTACCACTCTATTACCTGGATGGTTCGGCGTCACCAGGCCGCTGTAGCGCACTTTCCTTGTTCGATATAATCAGCCTCTCTCTTATAGGAATCGGGCCCTTGCAGTCAAAATTGCCATCAACCTGTTGAATGCTTGTTATGTATCTAGACTAAGCATTTGCTTATCATGGTTTGTATACTTCCAAGGTATCTGCTTTAAGCGTCGTGTATGGTATGTCAATCGCCCCTAAATAACCTTCCTTGGGTAATGGTAATAACATGCTTGCTGATAATGGGCTAGTTGCTTGTTCAATAGATCCTAAGCAAGAGAAGAGGTCTTAAAAGATTCCTTTACTGGTCCTTTATTCCCTCCCAACAGTATATCACTGTACGTGATTGAAATACTAAATCAACAAGGTCACGAGATTTGGATCCCACAGTGTCTTTGGGCTTGACTAGAAGCCAAGTAGGGATTCCTCACCAGGAGCTGTCTAAGTGTCTATGTCCAAAGCTCACCGGGGTAAATATGCTTGTACTACGACCTCTATGTGCTGGGAGATTAGCACTTTCGCAAGCCCCCGGCTAAATAGTTTATTACTGCAAGTGCACCCGATAGGGCGGCAGCGGCATTCCCACCGCATTCTAGACTTATCCTTTTTTTTGTCTATTTCTCTGTTTACCTTGTTGTGGTGGTAGTCCCTGGTACTTTGATGCCTCACAGCGGATATCCTATCATCCACCACTCGTGTGCTCTTTAAGCTAGAACTGGTCAGACGTAGCATTGTATGCTGTGGGCTAAATAGACATAGGCATACAAGACGAGCCGCCTGTTAAGTCAGTGAAGTAAGGTATAATCGGGTCATTCTCTTTACAAAGCAGCATCTTGGTGTCAGAGAGCCGTTTGCTAGTACCTCGACCGAGTGTAGGTACCACTCGACCGTCACAGCAATCCAGTGCGCGATGGATACTCGTTTTAGCACCGAAGCCGGAAGTGCGCTATCCCGAATTGCCTGCACTACCGTTCCTGATGTCCTCGTGTTTTTTAGCGCCAGGTAAGAGAACAACGTCTCCGAGGCGTATATCGCATATCTCCTCCTCCCCCTCTTCGTCCTCGGAGTCTTCGTCTTTCGAGTAATCGAAAGTTGCCACGTTATTTGTTCCGTGATATGGCGCTCCTCTCCCAATCCCGACCAGAAGTCCAAACCTGGCTGCCGGGAAGCTGCGCTACAGGTCATTCGCAAGAGTGGCTGCAGAGACCTTTCCTGTTATCTAAGCAGGGAGACACGCGATGACAACGTTGTGGGCGTCTATCCTGCTTGGAAGGTACGTGTTCGTGTCGCGTGCATCAGCCGCGGGCAGCATCGGGTGCTCATCGCCCAGCATCGCGGATGCTGCGAGCAGTTCTGCGAGGCGCATATCCAGCTGAACGTACAGTCATGGTGCACGAAACTGCGTCCTTGCTCGGACATGTTCTCTTGTCATTGCTGTGAGACGGGGGTTGGACGTTGTTGGCGTGAGGTAAATTTGGCGGCTGGGGATGCGCTGACACGATTCAGCCTCGTCTGCCTCGCTGGCTTTGTTAGCTTTAAGGGAGGAAATTACGAGGAGCAGCAAGTTTCTTCAAGCGTCAGTCAATTCAGCAGTTACTACCATGCAAGCTGACGAGTAAAAAACATGTAGTTCGTTGACAGCTCCATCGAGGCCAACAACAAAAAGCACCGCCCGAGTTATTCCACCAAAACACGAAGCCTAATCACACAACCACAGCCATTCAGGGTATCCAGAGCCAGTCGTATCTAATCACGACTGATCCTGCCTTCTCGATCAATGATTGCACGCCGTGGATCCAACATGGACAGTCTCTCAGGAAGGCACGTGATCATGATGCAGCCAGGACACAGCTCAACCGACTTCTGTCGAAACTCCGTCATCACCTGCGCCCAAGTGAGACGCTGCATGCGCGCCACGCGACTAGTCGGCCGCTTCGCCACCGGCTTTGCCGTCCAGTATTCCGTCGAAGTCGGCCGGAGTTTCTCGCACCGGCGACAGATGTTCCACTCCAGGCTCAGAGCGAGGGTGCGGGGAACCCGAGGATGTAGCAACCTGAGCATGTCGTACCGACCGAATTCCGTTAAATGGATAAGAGCGTCAGGGCTGAGTTTGTTCGAGAACGTAAACAGCAGCCATTTGCAGGTGAGACTCAGCATGAGGCGGGTTTGTGGATCAGCATGGTCGAACACCATCTGCAGGAGCTCGAGAGGGAGGCGTAGAAGGGGTGAGGAAGATTGGGAAAGTTGGGCTGTGAGCTGTACTTGTCAGCCTTTTGCTTTGAATTAGGATTGCAGCATTCATCGAAATTGTACTCACCCGATCTGGGAGGATCAGACGGCCGTTCAGATGGTCGGGGAGGGTTCGACGAGGCATGGCGACGGTTGAGAGGATCGGTCTGAGAGGGGCAGCACGTCCAGCTGTCGCTTCAGTCAAGTTCACCACTACCGAGTCGTTCTCCTGGTTCAAAGCGCCTCGAAGAGGATAGCAACGATCAATGGCCTATTCCTGAGACTGCAGGGGCAGGTAGGAAGGCAGGTGGAGGACGTAGAAGTCAAGAGGCAGTTGCAGAAGGGGAAAGAGCGTCCTAGAGCCGGAAGAAGATGAGATTAAATAACAGAGAAGAACAGAGGCAGGGAAAACTTCCCAAATACTACTAAGTGAATGCAAAGCACGTGCAGTGTGTTATTGCTTCACAGCGGATGCCGGAGATTAGAGGGACCCGGCAGGCATAACCCCGGGCTTCAAGCAAGACACATTCACTGAGCTGCACGATGCAAGACATGGCCCACTTCACCTGCATGTCCAGGCCTCGAGTCCACATCATGGATCCAGTCCTATCTGCCCAGGAACTTGAGAGCTGCAGCCCGGTCAATCTCCAGTCAGGCCAGTGACATTTTCAAGAATCTTTTCTTGACGCCTCACCAAACAAGACGCAACCTTCACAACCTTTCGAGCCTGAAAATAAGTCAGCTAGATAGGTGAAATTTGACTAGTAGGTAGTCTTTTCTCGACCTTCAAGTTGTATGGTACTCGTTGTAGCCAATCAGGTTGCCGTCACTCAATTCCGGTTCGAAGCTTGGATGGAATCGTCTGAGACCAGAGTCAGGCTACCTCAATACCTAAATACCTGCACGTGCAAAGTTAATACCTTAATTGGGTCCGATTGCGCTTTTTCTTGCTGTCGTCACTTCTCTAATCTCTGCTCCAGTCCCCACTCATGTCGGAGATGCAGTCCCATCAGCCACCAACTTGAGAGCAAGACCCTTCACCCAACATAAGAAATCCCGCAGTGTCTCTCTTCCAGACAACCAGCGAGGTCTGCGGTATAAATACCACAGGTATTTCCTGACATTCTCTTCCTTCTTCTTCTTCTTCTTCTTCTTCTTCCCTCCTCCCCTTCGTCGGTGCTCTCGTTTTCTGCCTTTCTCGTCTTTCTTCCATCTCAATAACAAGCTTCGAGCTTCAGAAATTCAAGCCTCCAAGAGAATGGACATCCCAGAGCTTTGCACCGAAGTCCATCCTCTGGCCAGAGGATTGAGGGTTCCACATGGCGTAAGGCCAATCCAACCTCATCCAAGCTCATACCATCCACTAATCCCAATGTCTACAGCTGATCCAGCCTACGATCGAACAAACCGCATCGCTCCCAAAACTCCCGGTCGAGCTCATCCTCCCCATCTTCAAGGCGCTGCAGTGCGACCCGGTAGCACAGATTGCGCTAGCGATGACCTGCAAGAAACTCCTTGCCGTTTCGGCCATCACACCCATCCGCACATGCTGCGTCCCACCGGGCTCAATCCACCGCGCTCTCCTCCTCCTCTACATCCATCCCCGGAAGAGGGGTCCAAACATCAGCACCTATCGGAGTCCCAGCCCCAGCCCCAGCACAAACAGCAGCAGCACCAGCATGCTAGACGTCATACCAGCGTGGTCGAGTCGCAACCCGGACATCGCGAGCCGCTCGCCGGACTGGCACATCTGCGAAGCCTGCGGCATGCTCCGTCCCACGGCGCCCGCGTACTGGGCCAAGAAGAAACGGCAGTTTACGTACATGCGCTTCGATGGTTCCGAGAGGACCTGGGATGCGGCAGCGGTGCGGTTCTGCTCAAAGACGGATATGATCGCGCCTGCGTGTCCTGAGTGTGTGGCCGGTTCGCCGCTTGCGGGACTCCGATTTTGGTTTCGGCAGAATAAGCTTCGTGATAGTGGTGGTGGTGGTGGTGGTGGTGGTGGTGGGTTTCGGGAGTTGACGTGGAAGGATGTGGCGAGGGGGCTCTAGGGCTGTCTGTCCGTCTGTTATGTTGATGTGGTTGATGCGCGTACTGGTGTTGTTTTCTTTGGGGGTCTATTTATCAGTCCGTGGGAGTTTGCAATTTGGATACAATGTGGAAAGACGGCGCTATTCGTGACCACTGGGAGTTTCTCTTTTGTTGTTGTGTCATGAGATGTTGTAATTCGGGTTGGTTGGTCTTCTGCAGTTGTGAGATACCCAAGGGCAGTCGAAGCCTTTCAGTGCAGTGAAGTTGAATTATCTGAAATAAAGATTGAAGCATCATTCCATTCCCCTCTGCTGCCAAACGTGCCCGTCTTCTCGCTATCTACTTCCTAGCTTTCTTTTCTAGAAAGACCCAGAGCCATCTTCATCTAAAATGGTTCCCCTTCCTTCCTTCCGAGCCTGGAGGCAGTCATTTAAGCATCTTGGACTCAGTCCCCAAGTTCCATCTGAGGGGAACGAAGATATCAAATCTAAAGCGGAAAGAACCACAAGACAGCGACTCCAAGACGTTCAAAGCTTTCAATCTCCATCATAGATTACTTCCCTAGCGTAACGGCGTCAACCCCTCCCCCACAGGAGATAGGAACCTTCCCACAGGACCCGTGAGCACCAGCCGCTCCAGGATCTATGGATCTCAAACTAAAGCTTCCCCTGCCTCTCCTGCCCCTCCCCACCCCTCTCCAACAAGAAAAACAACCCATGATCCGCGGTACTCCCCAACGCATCCATAACCCCAATAACAGTCCTCTCATCGACGCCCCGAAAATAATCAATAATCGGCCTGTCGTTGTATATCATCGCCGCAGAGACAACGCCATTATATTTCACCTCGCGGATCCGCGCTTTACCCATGATCCCATTCGCCACGCGCTGTATGCTCCCGTCGGGTTGTTGTTCGCGCACGACGATGGGGTCGACGTCGTTGGTGGAGTGGAAGGTTTTGCCGGCCCAGTGCAGGTCCGTTAGGGATTTTGTTCCTGGGTGTCCGGTTTGGATGCATGTTCCGCGCCAGGGGCCCAGGAGGTTTTCGGGGGCGATGGCCGGGAGGGCGTTGAAGTAGGCTGTTACGGCTAGGGGTGTAAGCGGGTCGCCGCGACGGATGGCGGAGAGGATTTGGGTTGCGCTGCGTGGGGTTGTCAGTTTATCGGATTGTAGGATTGAGGTGGGGAGTTGTACTCTGGCGTAGCCATTGTGTCAGATATAGATGGATTGGGTTAGATTAGGTAGGGATAGTTGAGGTATGGTATGGGAGAGACTAGGCTCGTGGAGGGGCTCTGGGGCCGGGAAGCTTCGATTTATATTTCTGCGTCGCTTTAATCTAAGTGCGTCGACCCCATAGAGATCAGAAGCATGTCTCTAACAAGGTGCCGCAGAGTAATGATGCTCTTTGATCATGTTAGGGCTGTCATTGGCGCAATGCAGATCTACGGGGGTATCCATACCCGACGGACCGAGGGACGGATCTACACCACTACTGAGTCAAGGGCTCTGAGCCGGCGCCTTGCAGGGTTCTTCTTCTTATAACATGGAATAGCCTTTGCTTTTTTTTTTCTTCTTTCCCCTCCTTAAAAGAGTCTGGGTCGACAAGTGAAGCAACGGCTACAAGAACCGGTACAGAAACTCCAGATTCTGCAAATTGAGCGCATCCGCCTCGTCGTCCCCCGGAATCCACCCGTACCAATCGTCCTGTCCCACATCAAGTCCGGTCCCCATTCCGTTTGCACTTGTACTGCCGTTGTTATTGTTATTGCCATATCCCTGCCTTCTCGCACACACACTCGCACTCCCATCAACACATCCTCCTTCTTCACCACCCAACGCACCCGCACTCCCCTCCGGCGAAAACCCCGTCTCCCCCGGCGTTGACAACCGCAACGACTGCGCCGTCCCATCATCCAGCCCCTTGAAGAAAAGATGGAGAACCCAGTTCTCGAGGTCCCATGATTTCTGCAACTCCTCGAGGCTGAGCAGGCAGAGGCGCGCGCGGTGTTCGGCGAGTGTCCGCGTTGTGCCGGACGAGCGCCGGTGGTGGATTGTATGGATGCAGAGGGTTGAGAAGGCGTGGGTTATTCTGTTACTTTGTTAGTGTGCTTATTTTAAGAAGACTGAAGGGGAAATGGGAGGGTACAGATGAGGCGGTCCATGCTGGACGAGGTGGTGCGAGAGGAGGTCCTCCATGATCCGGGAGGATTTCGTCGCTGCGTCGAGGGCGATTTGGCCGTCGTCGAGTGGCGTTGGGTCGAGGAGGACAGGGCGGTAGAGGAGAATATAGAGGTTTCTACGAGTGTTAATCTCACGTTGAGATGGATGGCGAACGAAGGGAGAGCAATTACTGGTAGGTGAGGTGCAGAAGACCGGTCAGGAGGAGAGAGTCTGTGGTTACGGCGTCGAGACGGAGTTCAACGGGGAGTCCAGACTCCCAGACGCAGAGCTGCTGATTCAGTGCGTTTCTCGTTGCGAGATCGGGTTTTTGATGGTGGAGGTATTGTGTCGAGACGATGGTACGGACTGTCCAGTCAGCACAGCAGCACATCGGGCTGAAGAAGCAAAGGAGACCTACGCAGTCGCGCCAGTTTGGCCATTTCCACGGGATACAGCACATCCTGCGGTCTCTGTCGTCCAAAGACCGGGTCATCAACGACCTCATCCTCAAGAACATCGTCCGGCTCCAGCATCGCGACATCGCCATCTTCGTCGCGAATCCGCGGTGGAAGACCTAGTGCTGCAGCGCTTTGTTGGTCACGGATCTAACATTAAATGTTAGCCGGGTCCTCTATGTGCGAGAGGACATACATATAGAGCCCACCAGATGCGCTTCCACAGCTTCTTCTCTCTCGTCGGATGCGAGAATTTAGACCTACAGATGTAAGTACTATACGCCGATATACTGTGGAGTCGGTGAGAAGTACATCATATGCATCCCCCTCTTCTGCGCAAGCGAGATGGCAACCCCAAGCCAGAACCTCACATCTCTCTCCTCCGACGGCCCTCCGCGCCAAAAGCTCAGCATGAACAGCGCCTGCAGCTTGACCGTCGGACTCGACTCGGCATCCGCCTCATAGATCGCCTTGGCCCTCGAGTAGAAGAGAAACTTCGCGCGATACCGCACGGGGAACTCCGTCCTCGCAAACACCTCATCGTCACACAGACTAACCCCAATAAAGAGCATAGCCTGCAGCAACAATGGCGATAACGTCCCCTGGCATCTCCCCCTATAGACGGCCGCGCGGTCCAGGATCGGGAAGCACGGGTGGAACCAGCGAAAATACGCCTGCAGCAGGGAGTCTGTCGTCTCCTGCGGAGGGAAGGACAGTGAACCGTCGGACTCGAGCTGCGCGGCGCGCTGGACCTGGTGTAGGCGGACTGCTTCGTCTCGGGTACTTGATGGCGCGAGCCGGTCGGGGAGCGGGTAGTGGAGTTTTGGGGGCTGCCTGGGGTCCATGACGGAGGTTAGGGGGCTGGATTCGCCGAGGAAGACGGTGGGTTCGGTGATTCGTTGCGGGACATGGCTGGCATAGCTATGGCTTTGGGTTTGGCTGTTATGGGCGGTGGTGACCGCGCGTGGCGAGACGCTTGTGGCAGCCGGTGTGGCGAGTTCTGGTAGGATGGGCTGGGGTTGTGTAGGTTGTGGCTTGAGAGACTTTTTGCGAGGATATCTAGATCGTATTGTTCAGAATGACTTCATTGATAAGCAAGTGAAAGTGAGCCATACTTCCCCCGCTGCGAAACGCCCAGCTCGCAGGGCACATCTTGCGACACACAGTTCGAGCACGGACGCTGCTGCAGCACGTCGCAGCGGATCCGACGGCGGTGGCAGTGGATACAGGCTTGCTTTGCTCGTCGCAACGGCATCTTGGAGAAGATCGTGGGTACTGAGATATGACAAAGAGCCTCAGTGGGCGGGGGAGTGAGATGGCTTTTGGAGGGGGGACGCCGAGTTGATTCGGCTTCTTCGGCTACTTCGGTTATATGCCTGCGTTGCGGGGCGATTTAAGCACTGCAGCTCCCCAGTTCATTCCAACTTAGACAATCAACAGATAGAACTGTGTTGCAATGTTTCGCATATCTAGACTCTCGCACACGGGCAGGCGCCTCTTCTCGACATCAGCTCGTCGTTCGCTCATGGACTTGACGGGCTTCACCGAGAACCAATTGACCGTCCGCGACGCCATCTCGGCCATTTGCGTCAACTTCCCCAACACCTACTGGCAGGAATGCGACCAGCAAGAGCGAGATCCAAAAGAGTTCCACGCCGCTCTGGCAAAAGACGGATGGCTCGGTATCGCCCTCCCTGAAGAGCATGGGGGAGCTGGACTCGGTATGTCGCCACTTACCTTCCAATCTACCGTCTTCTTCGCGATCTAGGTATGATTGGTTCTAACAATCGCAGGAATCTCCGAAGCAACAATGATGATGCAAACAATCACACAGTCCGGCGCCGGAATGGCCGGCGCACAGGCAATCCATGCCAACGTCTACGCCACACAGCCTCTCGCGCGCTTCGGGTCTCGAGAACAAGTCACCGAGACAATCCCCAACATCATCAACGGCAAATGGCGCACATGTTTCGGGGTTACAGAACCGAATACAGGCCTCGACACACTGAAACTGCAGACTCGCGCGACGCTGAATGCCGCGGGCACACACTATTCCATCACGGGGCAGAAGATCTGGATCACATGCGCGCAGGTCGCGTCGAAGATGATCCTGCTTGCGCGAACGACGCCGCTGGAGGAGGTGTCAAAGCCGACGCAGGGGCTTTCCATGTTCTGCATTGATATCGACAAGACAAAAGCGGGTCTGGAGCTGAAGAAGATTAAGAAGATGGGCGGGCGCGCCGTCGACGCGAACGAGGTGTTTTTCGACAAGTACGAGGTGCCTGCTGCGACGCTTGTAGGGAAGGAGAGCGCCGGGTTCCGCCAGATCCTGCACGGGATGAATGCGGAGCGGTGCCTGCTCGCTGGGGAGGCGCTGGGGCTGGGATACGTGGCTCTGCAGCGCGCGGCCGAGTACGCGAATGAGCGGGTTGTCTTTGGGCGGAAGATTGGCCAGAACCAGGCGATTGCGCATCCGCTCGCTGATGCGTATATGAAGCTTGAAGCAGCAAAACTGGCGACGTACCATGCGGCCCGGCTATATGATGCGTCGAGGACGGATGATTCGATTCCCGTGCATTCGGTTGGAGTCGCTGCGAATAGCGCCAAATATCTTGCGGCTGAAGCGGCGTTTACAGCGTGTGAGCGGGCTGTGCTGACGCATGGGGGGATGGGCTATGCGATGGAGTATGATGTCGAGCGATGGCTGCGTGAGGTGCTGGTGCCGCGCATTGCGCCGGTCAGTCGGGAGATGATCCTCAACTACGTCAGCGAGAAGGTTCTCAGTCTGCCGCGGAGCTATTAATGTATCATAGAGTTAGAGAAATACACTACAGGGAGTACTAAGCACCTACTATGTACTAGTCGGTTTGCTCGTATTCATGCTGTACTCTGCGCAATACGAGACCCGTGGACCCTGACTAGGCAGCCTCGATTCTGCAGGACCCGAACCGCCGACTTTGCTTCTCTTCCATCTTTGCATTCTCTCGAGAAACAAGTCTCATCAATCATCATGTTGACTCTCTTTGGTTTCCAGACTAAAAAGTACCATCCTCGCCGCGCACATAAAAAGTCGCGCGCCGGCTGCCTGACCTGCAAGTACGCTCCCCTCACCCGCATCATCAACAATCTGAACCGTCACTGATACGAACAGAAAACGCCGCGTCAAGTGCGACGAAACGCACCCAACATGTCGTCACTGCGTCCGCACCGGCTGGACCTGCTCCTGGCCAGACGCTGAACCACAAACTGGATCCCAATCTCGACCTCTCAGTCCAAAGCCATCTTCTCCAATTGCATCACCACTGTCAATACCCAGCACAATCCCTTCCCGCATCTTCCAAACCCAGCGCGAGACTCACTTCTTCGACTTCTTCCGCCTCCACACCGTTACTGATCTCAGCGGCTGGTCACCTTCCTCCTTCTGGCAGCGGCTCGTCCTGCAGATGGTCCACTCGGAACCTGCGGCGCGGCGCGCGGCGATTGCCCTAGGTGCGCTACATGTTGAGGGTTCATCGTCAACACAGGCTCTGCAGTCGTATGGAGAGGCACTTGCGACGTTGAGGAGTGCTTTGCTGGAACCAGATTCGGGACTGGGGTCGGTTTCGAATGTGGACGTCTGTCTGACGACGTGTCTGCTGTTGTCGTGCTTTGAGATCGCTCGCAAGGACTATACCGCTGCGCAGCTTCACTACGCGCGTGGACTGGAGATCCTCAAGCACTGCTCCAATCCTTATATGCGGTCTCAGGAACAACAGCCGTCAACGTCGGTCACGGAGGAACCGATTCACATAACCTTCTCCCTGCTCGAAACCCACATCATTGCATTCCTCTCGAATCGTCCGAGTCCGGGGTATACGCAAGAGCATGTCTATACTCGTTTTATGTCCTCTTCCTCGTCATCTTCCTCTCCATCACCTCTAACAGCCCTCTCGCTCACTATACCCGACATCTTCCCCTCACTCTCAACAGCAACAGAGTCCTTCCTCCGCATCCAGCGCGCAATCCAGTCAGCGACCACACAGACAACGTATCAGCTTGCCTTCTCGCATCCGGTCCCTGTCCCAGATGTCGAGGGGGTATATCCGCATCGGGAGGTATATGGGGCTTCTCTGGCGTTTCCGGAAGGGCTAGAAGGGCTATTGAGGGAGAGTCTAGGCTTGCTAGGGGTGTGGGAGCGTGCTTTTGAAGGATTTATTACTAGCGCTGGTGAAGGTCACGGTGGAATAGGAAGGAGCATCCAAGACGAGCGCACCATCTCCCTCCTCCGCGGCCTCGCAGCCATCCTCATTCTCCGATGCTCTCGGGACCCCCGCCTCGGCGAGATGGGCTACGATATATCCCGAGACACGTACTTGGCTTCACTCTTCCATTTCGAAAGAGCTATCGACCTCGCCTGGACCGACAAACAAGCGGTCCCCGAAACGTCCCCGACACCCCTCTTCTCGCTGGGTCTCGGTGTCCTCCATGCCCTCTACGATGTCATCGCGAAATGTCGAGATTTCCACATCCGACAGCGAGGATTGGATTTGCTAGCGCGGATGCCGTTTCGTGAAGGTTTGTGGGATGCTCGGAATGCAAGGCGTGTCAGCGAGGCAATTATATCCTTCGAGGAGACGAATCGGCTTCCTGGGGTTGAGGGGCCAGAGGGGATTCCTGAGGCGAATCGGACCGTCGGTGTGAATTTTGTGTTTACGCCGGGGAGGTTCAAAGTTATTGCGGATTCGATACGCGGGAGGGGGGTTTGTGTCGTTGACCTGGATTGACATCTGTCCCTATCAATGCCCCTATATCTTGTCTAGAGCTTTGTATAGAAAAGACGCTATCTACCCCGGCAAGAAGACGAAAGCACCAATCTCCAGACTCTTTCTCGGCTCCTCGTCTACATATTCCGGATCCACGAACGCACTATGGACCACAATACACCCGCTTGTCCCTCTCTCCTTGTTCTCCCTCTCTTCCTCTTCTTCACTCTCACCCTTGTCAGTGGTACCAGCCGCACTGTCAAACTGCTTAAAGACAACAACCTCATCAACCAGTTGTTTACTACAATACCACCACCGATGTCGCTCCCTATGCATCACCTTCGCGACCTCCAACCATCCATCTGAAAAGACGAAGCGGTTCGGAATGATATCTTTATTAGGCTGTATCGAGGACCAGTCACACAGTGCTAGCGGATCTTTTCTGACAGTGCGCAGTGGGCGCCATATATTCAGCGCTAGAATTCTAGTGTTCCTTTGCGTAAGATGTGTGAGTTCGTCCTGTGAGAGGAGGCTTCGCAAGTGCTGCATTGCCCCCGCGGGAGTGAAATCCGAATGGACTATGTGTGCTGGGGAATTGGGCCCCGATATTTGGGAGCGGATCCGGTGTGTATATAGTAGGACCCTTGTTGCAGCGCTTTCGAATTCGATTATCAGAAACGTGCTACCAGGAGCGAGCATGGTAGTCAATTCTACTCACGGATACAGCCCCGCCACCAATTCCTCTGTCCTCAGGAGGAACAACCTTGCAATCCGCCTCTCGCTCCAATTCTCTCCCTTGTCATACCCTGGGACTGGATCGTGGATATACTGGAATCCATTCTTCTCTAGCGTGGGCTGTTCATGTTCTCTGAGGTCGCGGATGTCGTGGATGGTGACGGCGTGCTCTTCTTCGAGGCTTTCGAGTTCATTGAAGCGCTCTTCTGCGCCGGGCTTGCGAAAGTCAATTGTTATGTTCCCGCTCAGAGGTTTCGGCCAGTAGTTCAAGGTCGTTTGGATATTTCGTGGGTTTTGTTTTCGCGCGTGAAGCGGGAGGGGAGCTGAGGACATGGTCAATTTCCATCGACATGGATGATGAGCTGAAGGCGGAGAGAATATATAGAGCGGCTCTTCGCCTGATAACTTCATCAATTCTTTTGTATGGGCTTCATCCTGGTGCCTGAGACGCGTACCTCGTGGAACTTGGAAAGGTCTCGAAGTGTGGAATACGAGGTCTTTAGGCTGCCGCGCACGACTCGGGAGATCGATTCGACTTCCACACCAGATGTTGTTTGAGTGTTTGGAGCTATTTTCTATTACAACTCACTTGCAGTGTAAACCCCCGCCGGATTTGTGACGTGCGGAGGGTCATCTGAGTTTCCTCACCACATGCATTATATATCCTGCTATGTTTCTTGAACCAGTGCACTCAGTAAAGGATAGATGTAAGATAGATTTATCCGCCTTCTCTTCAAGGACGGGTTCCTCTATTCTATTTCAAGATACTATAGCAGCCGTTCTGGGAATGTTTTTGGGGTGACTATACCCCCGGGTATAACGATTGCCGAGAACCGGCCTAGAGTGGATATATATTCTTTCCTTGAGTATCTCTAGCAGAATAACACTGGCGAGTAGCTCAGCGCCTCGAAAATGAACATATAGTTAGGTATTCGATCCCGACCCCCTGGTGGTATTACGGACGCGGTCAGTATAATGCTCATTTTATGCACTGCTTAGTAGTAGGCACATCCAGGCATCGGTCCGCTTGCATAAACTGATCGAGCAGGATCACGCTAAGATCACCAGGAGTTCAAATCGGAAAACTTATGCAGCATTTATGTCTCGTTACCCTGGTGCCTTAAGTAATGACCTATAGCGAATAATCTGCATGTGAATTCATGATTCCATTGTGGTGCTAGAATCGATTTCTCAAGCGTTGTAGACCTGATAGACAAAAAAGCACGTCGAGCAGCGCCTATCAACCCAGTACTAGCATTTTCATACGCGCATATCCTCTACATGATCAACAATGCTCGATATTGTAATCAAGAGCCAAGTACCTCGCTACCCCAGACTCGCCAAGTCTTCCCCACACGGTGTGGCCCAGCCAGACCCAGAGTTCGTCGAGGGAATAACCTCGGTTCTCCAATCCTCATATGACGATTCGTAACGCAGGGCCGAGGCCTTCTCCTCTTACCTGTTTCTTACCTACCCATAGGGAGCTCAGCTTCAGTTTCCATCTGTCTTTGACCTCCTTTTTGCATGGTCATTGTTTCGATTATCTAGATTCAACCTATACCACTGTCGAACCAGAATCAGACAAAAGAACAACAACTAGCACGATGTCCCCCGCAACCGCAACCACGGGCCACATCACACGCCCTCCACCGTTGGACAATACATACACCTCTGATCCGAGTCTGCGGCGCGTGCTAGGCTGTACGTCTCTCTTCCCCTTCCCCATCCCCTTCCATCTTCCTCGCCTAAAACTCTCTCTGCCCGTGTCTCTCTCCTTGGAACCAACCTAACCTAAACTGACTTGGCTCGCAGGGTATCTCCCTCCACCGCACCTCCCCGCCCTAGACAAGCACTTGACAACCCTCGGTGCGGAGGCAATCTCGCCGCAGATCAGAGAATGGAGCGCCGACGCCGAGCGGAATCAGCCGTATGTCAAGGGGTTTAATGTCTGGGGTGAACAGTATGGGGTTGATCGGTTGGTTACGAGTGAGGGGTGGAAGCAGTTGGCGAAGTGGGGGGCGCGGAGTGGGTATGCACAGCTCTTTTTCCCCTTTACTCTTGTTTTGGAGGGAGGACGAGAGTAGGTAGAAAGTAGCGGCTAATGTGTGGATGTGAATATGTAGTGTCGTCGCGCTTGGCTATGAGGATACATACGGTGCGCAGAGGAGGTTGGCGCAGTATGCTGTGTATGTCCCATCTTGCCTTCCCTCAACTCGACCCAACCCCATTTCAAACCCGCACTAACAACCCAGAAACTACATCTACGCCCCCTCATCGGGAATGGCCTCATGCCCCATAAGCATGACCGACGGCGCAGCCCTAATCCTCAGCCAGGAGATCGCCCGACGCAATCTAGGGCCCGACCACCCGTTCTCCGTCACGCTGCGCCACCTGCTCTCACGTGGGGATGACGTCGACTTTTGGACGAGTGGGCAGTGGATGACGGAGCGGGCGGGCGGGAGTGATGTTGCGAATACGGAGACGTGGGCGGTACGCTCGCCGGTTTCAGGTTCAAGTTCCCGTGGCAATGGGAAGGGTGATGGTGATCGGGCAGTTGATGAGGGCGAGTATCTCATCCGCGGCTTCAAATTCTTCTCCTCGGCTACGGACGCGAATGTTGCGCTGCTCCTGGCAAAGACAGAGCCGAGTGGGAAGTTGAGTACGTTTCTTGCGCCTCTGCGTGTCTCTGCTCCGACCATGTCAACCCCCTCCTCTCCATCTAGTTCTCTTTCTTCAAGGGAACCCCAAATAACAAATGGTATCCGCATCCACCGCCTCAAAACCAAGCTCGGCACCAAAGAGCTTCCCACCGCCGAACTCATCCTGCAGGACACACGCGCACACCTCGTCGGCGACCTGAATAAGGGCGTGTCGACCATCGCGCCACTCCTCAACATCACGCGGACGCACACGTTCATCGGCTCGCTGGGTGCGTGGCGGCGGGCGCTGAGTATCGCCAAGGGCTTCGCGCGGGCGCGCACGACGGTCGGGGAGCCGCTGTGGCTTATCCCGATGCATTTGCGGGTGTTGGCGGAAATCGAGGGGAGGCATCGGGCGGCGATAGAGGTGGGGTTTTTCACTGTCGGGGTTATGGGGGTTGTTGAGAATGGGGCCTCCAAGGGTTCACCTTCGGGAGGAGAGGGGGCGAGAGGTATCAAGGTCGAGCATCTGCCATATCCCGGTGCCGAAGCGACAATCGTCTTCCGGACATTGACAGCCCTCTGCAAAGCTGTCGTGAGTAAGATGGCGATCGCTGGGATCCAGGAGTGTCAGGAGGCGCTGGGCGGCGTCGGGTACATGGACGAGCCGGACGAGCCGGAGTTCAACGTCTCGCGCATCCTGCGGAACACGCTAGTGAATTCGATCTGGGAGGGGACGACCAATGTGCTTGCGAGTGAGTTTGTGCGGTTCCTCGTCAAGGAGCAGGGGAGGAATCTGGTCGTGTTTGCCGGGTGGGTTGAGCGCGTTTTGGGGTTGATTGCTCCGGGGGAGATGAAGGGGGTTCTTGGTGAGGCGTGGACGGCGTGGAAGGGGAGGGTTTTGGATGCTGTTTCCGGGGGCAAGGTTGAAAGTGTACTTGCAGATGGCCGGCGGGCGATGTTCACGCTTGCGTGGGTGCTGTGTGGGATGCTGCTGGTGCTTGATGCGCAGAGAGATGGGGACGGCGTCACGGGTGAGATTGCGAGGAGGTGGGTGCTGCAGGGCGAGATTGGGGTTGGCGATACGGTGTGGAGGGATATCGTGTTCCCGAGAAAGGCGACAGCAGTCGACGAGGAAAGTGTTCGATGGGACTGCCGGATTGTCTGGGGAGAGGAGTTGCCTGCTGTTGCTGTTGGGCATCGCAGCATGAAACTGTGACGCCGAGAATGGTGAAACTGCCCCGGACGGAGACGCGTGCTCCGTAATCCGGAGGAAGATGGCACGCTCCGGCCAGATCTGGCCAGTCCAATACTCCACTGAATGAGTAATAGCTTCGTAAAGCATTGGCATTATCAAACAGCGCTAGGGTATCTGCCTTATGTATCGTGTCTGCGTCGCTCAAAGTCAAAGTAGATGCTCCTATCCCAAGTTGCCAATTCCTTCCCAATCCATCGAAAACCGTGCCTTTCCTTATTCACTTACTGCATATCTTACACTGCCATGTTCCCAAGCGTAAGATCGCCCAGTGCATAGGTTGCACTCGCTAATCTCGCTTTGTCTGTTGAAACTCGTGGTCGAGATGAACCCGCGGAGGCGCCGCCGCACGCTTCAGGGGCATCATCTCGCAGGATTCGCCACTGACGGCGACAGTAATTAGTGATCTGAGACAACTCAACTGGGAAACGCCTCATCCTTCGCCTGGATCATGGCTTGCCGGAACACCCTGGTGTCGTGACCAATCTCGATGCCGCGTTCTGTAGGATCCTCTGCAAGCTGAGTAACCATTAGCAAATGAGGAGCTGCATTAAGCGAGTTTCCTTAAGCAGAAACAGAAAAGCAGAAACAGGGTGGTATCAGCATGTGAAGAACCAGACTGCTCACATGTATACGGAAGCGCCAGCCATCTGGTGGCTGCAGAACGACTCCTAGACGTAGTGGGAAGCTTGCGCTATACTTGCGAAGCAGTTCTAGTTGTTTGACCATGAATTCTATCATCTGGGGTTCGCTGGTGGAGCTCTGATCGCTGTTAGCTGGGGTTCCTAGTGGGCTCACTGCACGTGCGGACTAGCGCACACAATTCCGACATCCGGAATAAGATTATCACGGATACAGGCAGCAGCACATACCCCATAGCACGCCAAGAGAAAGCACGCATATTGCATCGGAAGTATCGTTCCAGGCCTCGGGGTTCCGTTGGGCGACTGTGCTGCCTGGTCCATATACGTCTTGAGCATGTTGAACGACCGTTCGAGATACTGCCGAGACGCGGACTCGAGTTGGAGGGCGATTGGGCGATTGGCGTAGACACCCAGGTTGCCAGCGATGAACGCGAATAGGGAGGAAAAGATTAGCTCGTCCTTGTCACCCACACCTCGTTAGTGACGAAACGACGAGAAAGCACTGAGCACGAAACAGGAAACGCAAATCATGCCACGCGACGCAAGCCACCCCGACTAGGCGGAAACTCTGAAGAGACCTACGGATTCTGCGATTCGTCGAATGTGGATAAAAAGTTCTGAGCATGTTATAGCTAAACGCGAGCTGCAGGCTTGTTCGTAGGTCTCCGGATTGGCCCAGAGGCGCATCAGCCTCTCCTCTAGATCCAGCGTGCCCGCGAATTCCATCCTGCGGCCAGCCGCCCGGGGTATGTAGAGTGTCAGAGAGTTGGGATTAGTGGCGTCTGGGCGAAGCTTGATGAGCTGCTCGGTGGGCACAGTATGCAGAGGACGTGCTACATCCTGCGTGGGGGCCGTCCAAGCTGTCACATCGTCTCGACCCTCAACCTGCCTCGTATGCGGATAGGCACTACTGGCGACGATGCCCTGAGGACTGCTTCCGCCCGCTACAACACTCTGCTGCCGTCTGTGCGCCTCCCTCTGCTGTTCCGCCTTCTCCTGCTCCGCGCTCAGGCCGATCGAGCAGTCGTAACCATACCGCTCGCACGCCTCGCACTTCTGGTCGGGCCAGACTCGGTTCTCGGGGAGGCACTGCGAGAGAAGAGGGAGAGGGTCAGCGATGGAATCAGAGGAGTGAAACGCGGAGCACCGGGTACCCTCCGCTTGTCTCGTCGACAGAATCTGCACTTGAGGATGTTGGCAAGACGTCTTGGCTCGCGGTACATCGTGGAGACGCCAGGACGATCGTATGATTCCTATCGGATGAATGACGGCCAATAATGGAGGGCAAGTGCAGTGAGACCGTGGCGCGGAGTGGGGAAGAGAGCAGAAAACTAAGGTGCAACAGCCACATGCGAACTGCGAAGCGCGAATCCGTCAGGAGGTTGACGGCCTGAGGCAGTGAAGTCTGCTTCTGAGGTGACCAATGGGCGCTGCCATCTTTTTCCCTGTTCCCAGGCTGACCAGATTGGCTGCTGCAAACAGGGCTCCATGAAATCACACTCATACGCGCGTATGGTTGGTTGTTTCTTTTATCGATGGAGGCGCCATCGCTGCGTCATGTGATTTCTGCCCAATCAAGACCGTTTCTCTGTTGAAAGCCTCCACACACAACACACATTTCGACCCAGTCTCGCGAGGATGACTTGATGATTTTGTAATCATGAGTAGGAGTTCAAAGTCAATTTCGCTGCGACGCCGACTGATCTTACTCTTAGTACTTCCATTGTCCAGAAGAGAATTGCTGGTCAGTGTCAATATTAAACTCGTCGATAGGAGCTGGAGAATACTACACTATATTTGCTGAACCTCAACAGGGAACCGCCGCATTGCGGCCAACTAAGCCTGGGCATCCCAGGATCAGAAGAGATCAGTACATCAGCACTCCATAAAGTACCTAATGGTACGTGAATCATTCACACGAGTCATTTGGCGATTGTCCGAAGTCCGATCCGAGTTCCGCTGAACCCTCGACTAATGACCATCTTTAAGTGGTTCCGTACAGTATTCCTGTGTCCGTCATTGGGATACCAGAAACAAGTGGCTTGAAATAGATGATCTAGATGAAAGCTAGAAGGGAGTAAGACGAGGGACCGCCAATGCAGGAACGAAGAGTATCCAGGGAATGGGATGGTGGCTAGGAGCCGATAGGGAAAGAGCTCTCGTTTTAGATCCTGGAAGGCGCTCCGACGAGCTACTACATATCAGGCTGCTGTGATTCTACAGATACGAGGATGCTATCTACTATTGCGGCGATGGAATAGAAAAAAAAAACCCACGGCGAGGGGCTAGAAAATATATAGATACGGTGCAATAGTCAAACCAGCCCACCAGGGAAGCTGGGAAGCTGGGAAGCTTTCCAGCCATAGATAAATTCGGAAAAAGTGCGCCGTATAGCCTATTCACTCCTTGGCTTGACCTTCGAGTACCTAGTATTCCGTATTCCGTATCCCGTATTTCGCCAATCAAGAGTATAACCACCTTATAAACCTCCAGAAACAGTTGATTCAGTCCCCTCGGGCCCCACTCTCCTCAACCCCCAACCGCCCGCCGGACGACTCTCTCAACAACGGGACACGGACCAAAAGAGAAGCACCAACTATAACCTGGTTAATCATTGAAAGTTCGAACCAGAGTACAGCCAGCCAGATACTAGTACCTCTCACGTCCAGAGATCCAAATATTCAAACCGGCATCCAACCTCTATACTCCAATTGACCCCTCTAGTCCAATTCACCCACCCAAGCATCCATCTCGATACCCATCCCACATTCATCGAAGAAAATGGTCCATGGAAGTTGCTTCTGCGGCGCAATCCGCATCGAATATACCGGCGAGCCTCTCAAATCCGTACGTCTCTTTCCCTCTACATCCAATGGCCTCTAAACCTTCCCTCTCCGAACCGTTCTTCAGACACTCTAACCAGATCACAGGCCCTCTGCCACTGCACCGACTGCCGCAAAATAACCGGCAGCGTCTTCACGTACAACTTCGTCGTCCTGCGCTCCGACCTCCACGTCTCCGGGTCCGGAACACCAAAGGAAGTCTCCAAAACCGCGGATAGCGGGAACCGGCTGGTGAATTATCACTGTGCGGAGTGTGGGACGCCGCTGTATGGGTGGAAGGTACTAGTAGGCGCGGACGGGGTTCCGCATAACGATGATATTGTGATCCTGCGCGCGGGGATCATCGACGACGAGGAATTTTTGAATCGGCATCAGCCTGATTTGGAGGTTTATACGAAGAAGAGGCTAGAGTGGGTTACCAAGTTTGAAGGCGCGGAGCAATATGAGCGCATGATGGTGGCCTAAGCAGCTACACGTGAGCATAGATAGGTGGATTTCGTGTGTTTTCTGAGGTTCAAAGAATGAAATTCGATTCAAGGATGCGTGACGTCAATGCAATGGACACAGATATGGTACTTCGTAGCCTCACGGCACGAACAAGCTCAAATCCATATCCGGAAATATCTGCGGCGCGATACTCTTCAACGCATCGATTTCCAAACTCCCGCGATTGAGACGGCAGAGCGATCTGACCCAATACCAATACCCGCGGGATACAAGTAAGCGCTCGACGTAGTCGGCGAATGTATACCGCGTCTCGACCAGTTCCTCGCCGCAGTCGAGATACGCAATGTAGTCGGAGAACTTTTGCGGTCGATCTTTCTTCTTCGGGCCGACCAGGACTGTGTATGCCTCTGGGACGAACCGGTCAATTGGTTTGAGGTGTGCGAAGCGGAAGCGCCAGTCTTCTTCTTCGTCTTTTTCTTCTTCTTCTTCTTCTTCCTCTTCTTCTTCTCTCTCCTCTATCTTGGCGCCTTCTTCGTAAGGTGGGTCATTTTGGTCGGACTCATCCTCGCCTTCACTGTCTTCAGGAAAGCAAAGATCGTCCGCCCATGAGCCGAAGATCTGCGTAATCGGAATTATATTCACAGAGCCTTGCGGCGCAGAGTAATCATAGTACTGCTGCTCCCAAGATGGCAATTCCGAGACGTTCTCCGGAAGAAGTTTCGGTCCCGTATAGGTCCATTCGAGCTTAAAGTAGCCGACCTGAGAGTAGAATTCCTCGAGGCCAGAAGGAAGGCGACCATGTGCGGCTCTGCGAGCACTGCGGATGTGGGCCTGAGTTGCCGGAGGGCCGATTTCGGCTGTGGTCACGGCGATGTTAGGGTTGGATTGCAGAGAGTCGATTAGTTCTTGGAGACGCGCAGCGAGGTTTTGGAGGAGGACAGGCGCTGTCATGGTGCAAAACCTTGAAGTCGAGTGTGTAGGAATATTCGTTTCTTCTTGTGGGCGACATGAGCTTTATACTATGTTAATACGAGGAGCGTGGCGCGCCAAGTAGTGCCGGTTCGCCTGGAGCTTTCAGAAAACCGCACATTTGTCCTTGGATTTCGTATTTCTAACCATGCTCCTCGTAACTTGCTGCCTTGAGCTCACTAACAGATTTGTGGAAGAGTACCACACCCGACATTCGTCGGAGGTTGCATTGAAATCACCTGTAAGGAACCCATGTGGACAGTTCCCTCATAGAGCCAACAACCACCTCACCCACCACACAAGCTCCTAATATTTTACCCTATCAATAGCCCTCCGAATAGGAGAGGTTCCATCGCAATCCACCACCAGACCGCTGACGCCTCGGCTTGTCTGCAGTAGAACATCGATGGTGCCGTCATTATGCAGTTCCTTGGTCGTCGCCCAATGGCTATGGCTAACCGAATACTGCAGCAGGAACCAAGCTATGTCTGTATTCGAGTGTGTGGTGGTCGCTGTCCACGCTGCGAAATGAAATGCCGTGATACCGTTGTGGTTCCCCTGTAACGGATATGATCAGATGGCGCGGAGATATCAACCTTATCAGCAACATGGTAAAAATGCACTTTCGTCCCTCTCGTCCAGGAAAGGCCATGGCGATAGAGTCTGGGCGTTGATGCTGTAGCAGCTCGTCTGTGGGTTTGGGTCAGTGCACTCAGAGCTGCCTTGTCTAGAAATGTGGAGATTTCCAGTATGATTTCCAGAGGAAGATTCGTGCAACTCATACAGACACTGAGGCGGGTGGGACTGTAAAAAAAGTGGAACAAGGGAGGAAAAGCAGCCAAACACTGGAAGCAAGGAGAGTCGAGACAGCGGATCAGGTTAACTCCAGACAGGATCAGCGTGGTTTGGGGCAGTATAAAACTGCGAGCATCAAGTAAATATATATCAAGATATACAGCCAGCTGTACAAATACAATCTTCTTAATCAAAACCAAAAATTCAAAGGGCCGCCTATTCACACGCAGGAAGCTCCTCAAAAACACAAGCCTCAGTCGGGTCAGTCGAAGACTCCTCCGGCTCACCACCATCAGCATCCGACTCGTACGTGGTGCAAATAGCGCTGACATCAGTCGCGCAATTCGAGCTATCAATAGTGACAACGTCACCGAAGTTACCATTCGCACCGGCAATGGTCGAGCCGGAGACGGCGATGACGTTAGAGATAGTTGCAGAGCGCGCGATGTCGCCGCACGTTCCGCAGGAGCGGTAGAGCTTGCCAAAGTCGTAGACGGTGAAGCCATCGATAATGACTTCTCCTTCGGAGTTGTGCTGTGGCTGTTAGCCTCTGCGTTCCTGACTTGGTTATTGCAGGAAGGGCTGCGTACCTGGATGACTTTGTCTTCGGCGCCTTGAGCACCACCGCCGATGACGTTGTATGGACCGCTGCCCTCTTTCAGGGAGAGCGCATCCTCGCAGACCTTCTCCCACCAGACGTTTTCGATCGTGCATGCACCGAGGCAGTACACGCCCTCAATCTGGTCGGCACCAATGATGGCGTTGCGAAGGGTACCACCCTCGTGGACAATGAAGACAGTGTCGGACTCACCACCCTCGTCTTGACCGGTACATTCAACACCACGACCGAAGGTTTGCAGCTCACCGTCATAGGTCTCACCCTCACCGATCTCATACGGCTCGTCAAAGGTCACGCTGCCGGTGGAGTCCGGAAGGGGGAAGGTGAATCGCTTTCCCAGTTTGGGAGCGGCCAGCGCCGTGGTTGCCAGGAGGGGAAGAAGCAGCTTGGAGAGGACGGACATCTTGATTGAGAATAAAGCCTTGATCTTGGACTTGAACTTCGTTGATAAGCTGATTGGGGTGATTGAGTTGTGTTGTGTCGTTGCTTGACTGGGTATGTTGCCGGCTTTTATACTTCAGTCTGCAACCTGGCTCCGTCTTTTCCGTCTCCAAGTGTATGCTTACTCCCCTTCCAAGCTCCCAGCGAAACATCGCGAATGCTGGATAATGAGGTCAAGTCGGAAGGAAATATCCCATCCCCAGCTTGGCGTTTCACGCACCGACGATCAACTCCCAAAACCAAAACAATATCCCATCCACTCCGTCCTCCGGAATTTACCCAGCAAGCCCTGAATGAGCTGGACCAGTTGTCCTTCCATCGCTTCCGAGCACAGCCACTCGTCGATCTCAGCCAAGAAACCCGCAGACTCGCTCCGTCATGCTCTTGGCATGCATTCTTCAGGTACGCCCTCCGAGACCCCGTCGACGATCCCTGGTATTCAATGGTCCTATTCGTGGAACTTTCAACCTTCACCCCGCATCTGTACCTAAACGAGTCATCGCGAAATCAGGGTGTATCGGCGAGGTGTCAGCTGTCGGTTTGACAAAGTCTGTTCCGCTGGAGGTTCTTGCGATCTGCAGGGCACTTGCCAAGTTGTCGACCTAGGCTTAATGTATTGATTGCGGGGGTCTGGCGAGATGCGGTGCAGCCGAGCACTGCAATGAATTTATCTCGTACAGGGGTGGTGGAATTGCGAGCGGAACAAGGACCCTGGCGAATTTCCTCCGAAGGTAGGCTCGTGGCACGGATGGTGCTTCAATGTGCTCGAGGCCTCGGCAATGTAAAGAGAATCAGGTAGATGGCAGACACTGTCCGGGCACAGTGAGGAAAACAAGTCAGGGAGATATGAACCCAACACCGGTGTGTCCACTGACGCGCGTGCAAATTCCGACGGCCAACCAAATCGGATAGAGAGAAGTTGTCAAAGTTGTATACAGAGCAATAGCGAGTTGGCGATGGGAGACGAGACACAAGTTGAGCGGCGCACTGGTCTAGCATGGCAGCTTCCATGCCTTTGGAAGTCGCAGAAAAGGCACGCCTCGTTATTGGTTTCCCGCTAATCCCTCAGAGAATACCTCTTTCAGGGATAAAGATACTGTGATGTTTCGATGACGGTTAAGGCTGTGAGGTTGGCTGGTTTTTTGAGCAGTAGACAAATGAATCTCCGCGCATTCCACAATGTTTCCCTCTCGAAACTCAGGCCTAATTCTGCGAGAATGCCATAAAAGGCCCTACTATATGAAGAGGATCTGTTCCCAATCGGGGACTTTTCCTTCAAGCACCGAATGCTGATTCCCAGCAGGAGAATATCACAGGCAAAACTTGGTAGGCAAGTCGCCATCAAACGGTGACGTCTAGGGCCCAGGTAACACCTTGAATTCGAAACTCTACTAAGTCATCCATTACTTCGGCGAAGCAGTCCTGTGTCGAAACCAAGTGTCGAAAGAATGTTCCCCGGCCCCATACAGCAGTGCCTTTTCATACAATTGTGCGGGTCGAGTGGACATAGTGGAGCTGTTCTCACCGCAGCTAAAGCTCAAACTTGCCCGACTGTGGCATAGCAGTGGATTTGTATGATGAGCCACCAAGAAGGTCCATTGTTGGGTCGGTTGCTGGGCCCTTCTGGACTCCGCGGAGCACCCGAGAGAAAAGGCAAAGGGTTCACATTATTCATCGAGGGCGACTCCGACGGCCTTTCAAGCCGCAGAATTATCCACAAAGTGCAGGCTCTGAAGAAGTAGAAAGCGATGCGAGGTCTGCCTCCACTGTTAGATACGTGGAGGAACTGGGTGCAAACGCGTGGTGGGTGGTATGACCTCAACGGTCAACCTTCTCGGTGCGCCAAGGCCAAGAAAACGGGGACAGATAATGGGCGTCGGGGAACCCACCCGACACGTCAGACACGGCAGAGATGAGGAGTATTTAAGGCTCTGTTTCCCTCGTGTTTTCATTTGGAAGGGGCTGGCTCCAGAGCAGTTTTCATGCGAATTTTTCTGAGCTATTCGTGCAATTGCCCCGAATTCCTCAATGCAACAACTCGCCCAACATTCATGACGCTCATAAAATACAGATATAATTAACAGGGGTATAGTGCTTGACCAAAAGAACTGATACAAATCGAATGCAACAATCCTCCCATATTCATGACGACAATTATTGAGTATATGGTGATACGGGGTTTGGTGGTTTTCGAGCGTACACGACCGTCCCGGGAAGGTAGGCGTGCGTTCGGTAATCCCGAAGAGATGCGCGCATTTGCGCGAGATGTACTTGTGCTGTTTCATACGACCAGTGCAGAGTTGTCGTCAGCAGCCGAAGCATGAAGCCCTCGACGCCGCCGTGGAGACGGAATTGGTTCCAGCGGCCCTACGAAGTCAGTGCGTGATGATGAGGATTGAGAGAGACGAGGACTTACGAGTTCATGCAGCTTTGGATCGGAACTCCATCTGCAAGCGATTAACATCGAATAATTGCGCGAACATCTGCATGCTTACCCATTCATAGGCCACTTGAACCCCTTCTCCACAACATCAACAAACCCTACCTTCTTCAGACGCGACGCAGACTCCTCCCAGATCGTGAACGTCTTCCCGGACTGCCGGCCCGAATTGACGACGACCTGCCCCCAGTCGTGGTAGAAATGATCCGGGCCCATCGTCTCGTCGTCTGCTATCGGTTGTACGGAGTGTTCTACGACCTCGATATAGCCCCCAGGTTTCAGACTGTGCCAGCATTGTCGGAAAAATTCGTCCCAGTCGGGGATGCAACCGAACAATTCTCGGATATGGATATAGTCAAACTGGTTCGCGGGATATGTCCACGGAAGCGTTATGTCGTCGACTTCGAAGATGCAGTTCGGAGGAACAAAGGACGGTTGGATCGGGGAGAGGTCGACACCGGTGACGCGGGCGCTCGGATGCTCGTCGGCCATGTCACTGAGCTGTTAGGAGCGGCAATTCTCGCGGAGTAAGAGACATACATGGCCCATATCCCAGTTCCAGTTCCGAGGTCGAGAATTTCTTGAGGATTATTCCCGATCGGCGCGAGGTGCAATTGTCCATCCAAGGTGAGGCTGTACATGTGGTGAGCGAGGTCCTGCTGTGCGTTTGCGACCTCGTCGTTCGGGCCCTGGGAGTATGAGCGATGTCCAGGCTAGCACAAATTGATCGGGTTCAGATACCCAGTATGCGCCATCGCGGTAGGAATGGTAGCGACGGCCGAACTCGTAGCGGTAGTCGGTGATGTAAGTTGAGAGCGTTTTGGTGTCGTCACCGATCAGCGAGTCGTCGCCGTAAGCGGAATCGGCGTCGTCGAACCCTTCGTCGCGCTCCGCCGGATTCTGAAAACGAAGCATTTCGGGAGGGATACTGGAGTTGGGAGGCGTGAAACAGCTGGGAGAGGCTCCCTCGTGGCAGTCTGAAGCGAACATGGCGGCAGGTCCTTTGATCGGAGGTGGGAAAGGAGGGGTGGGCCTGTGGAGTCTGCACTGAAGGGAGGCGACGGGGAAGTTGGAACCGTGGAACTGGCCCGGATGGGAGATCATGCAGAAGGTAAGAACTTATACTTTGAAGGGATCATCAAGCATCGCCATTGCTCCGAGGTGGATTCTGAGGTTATCCTGATCGTCTCGGAGAAAAAGAACTTGCAGCAAACATCCAAGGCCTCACCTGACCTCCTCTTCAAGTTTTCAACCGACCCCAGTGACCTTCCTCGCTCCCGGGATCCCCTTGCAAAAGCCATGCAAATGATAGGCAATCCGTTGGCCCAGCTTCTCTCTCGGCTTTTGACACCATGGCATTGTCTCGAGTATGCTTTGAGAATTATGACGCCGATCTGCAGAGTCGAAGCCATTACTCCGAGTATTATTGTGACGCTCCTCCCTGCTCCGTGCTAGCTCTACCCACTGCCCCTCCCTCTGCCGTCCTGTTTCACGCCTCAATTATTCGCTTTTGAGACATCAGACTGTAAGCAATGGCGGGCAGTCGAAAGACAGGGAAGAGCCGATGCTCGTTCTTCAGGAGCCACTGCGCACACTGCATACTGGTGACAACTATCCACGGTATGATGGTATACCCCGGTGTCTCCAAACCAAGACGCCGGCTCGGGACGGCTGCAGAACTGGCGTCTGTCAGGCTCCACTGCTCAATTAATCTTACTCTGCTTTAATATGCCCTTGGTTGAATGGGCCGCGATGGACTGATCCCCGAGATACGAATCCTTCTTTTAATCAATCTCGCTGCCGTTCTGACGTGATGCCGCGATGGAGCTCAATTGCTTCTTCATTCCCTACTTCTCTTCCTCTTCCTTCCCTACTTCTCTTCCTCTTCCTTTCCGACTTGACTGTCTGTCACCGTCGCAATGGGAATCCTTCGTCGGCTCTCGACTTTACTCTCAGGCTGGCTACCGGTCGCAGAGCCCACTACGGAGCCAGTCCTGGTGATTGGTGCTGGTAGGACTTCCACATCATTGGTTATGTGCTACCCTAACATGACCAGGATCTACTGGCCTTGCGCTTGCCCAGGGTTTGAAAAAGGTTGGTTGATCCCTTCCTTCCCGCTACTGCTCCCAGGCTAAAGATTGCCTCGATAGGCTGGCATTCCGTGTATCGTCGTCGAAAAGAATGAAAGCTTGGATGCACAACCCCGGGACTGGAACATGGGTTTACACTGGGGTGCAGAGTCATTACAGACGTTACTACCGGAGGATATGTGGCTGCGCATCCAATCCGTCCAGGTCGACCCTTCAACACCTACCGCAGCAAAAGATTCGATCCAATTTCTCAACGGACAAACAGGCGAGCTCATGACTTCCGTCCCGGCGAACAACTTTTACCGTCTCCGTCGTCGTAAGCTGCGAGCTCTACTTGCAGAGGGACTAGATATCCGGTACGGCGTGAGACTAGAGAAGATCAAGTACTCAGAGGACGGAAACAGCGCAACGGCATCTTTCCACAACGGACCTAGCATAACGGTGAGCATAGTAGTCGGCACAGACGGCGCGCGCTCAACAACCCGAGAGATCCTTCTTGGGTCCGAGCAAGGCTCCATCCGCACACTACCCTACTGCGCAACCTTTGTCCAAGCACGATTCACAGCAGAGCAAGCGCTCTTCCTCCGAAAGTTCCATCCTCTCTACCTAGCATCCATCAATCCCGCAGGATACTTCGCATTCTTCGGCCTCCATGACGTACCAGACCCCAAGCAACCAGAAACATGGACATTCTTCTTCTACATCTCATGGCACTCTCCGCTAGAAGAGCAAGAAGCGACAGCAAACTGGAGTAACGCGCAGCGTCTGCAGCAGGTGAAAGAATTTTCAAAGGAGTTCACAGACCCCTGGAAGAGCGCATTCAGCTGGCTTCCCGATGACCAAGAAGCCTGGTACATGAGCCTCACGGACTTTGACCCGGGGGCCGAGGGACACCGCTGGGATAGCCAGGGCGGACGGGTAACGCTCGCCGGCGATGCAGCGCACGCGATGACTTATCAGCGTGGACAGGGCTTAAATCACTCCGTGACTGATGCGGGGAAGCTGGCGACTGCAATTGGAGACTTCTACTCTGGGCGGAAGACAAGGGCGGATGCTATCAGGTTGTACGAAGAGGAGATGATTGCTCGAGCTGGAGGGGAGGTACGCATGTCAACGACGAATACGGGGATGGTGCATGATTGGCGAAAGGTGCTGAAGTCGCCAATTATGACCCAGGGGATGACGAAGGTGCACGAGAACCAAGCTAAGATGTAGCATTCGGCACAGAGACTATATATATGAAGGCTCGCCGGTGGCGTCTGAGTACTCTGTTGGTGCCATATAATAAAGACCACTCGATCTCATATATAAGAAACTCAAGAGAAGGTATCCGTACCGTTCTTCTCCAAACCAAAACATGAAACATGAAACATGACCTACTGCCTCTCCCTAAACTCGGCATACTTGAAATCCGCCGGAACAAGCACCGCCTCGCGGTCCCCAAACGAATACAGTCCCAGCATCATCCCCGTAAACGGCGCGCCAACGGGCAGCGGCGCCTCGACGAGGCTCTTGTTACCCACTTCCTGGATCCACTGTACCTCGGCCCCATTATCGCCACTATTACTGGCACCAGCCTCGACCTCGCGGAATCCAAACCGGTATGCATCTCCACACTCAACGCGTAGTATCACATCACTTGTAGAGCTGGATAGTGAGATATCGATGGACTCGTGCGCGGGGCCGAGGTTACTAGGTGTGAAGCGAATTATCCTCTTCCCTTTATCGTCTCCTTCGGGGGCCTGAGAAGCTAATCGAACGCCGATACTCGCGTACGTAAAATAGTTCAAGTAAACCACCGTGCCGGCCTCGGTATTCGTCGAATTCGGTTCAAACGCCAGTCTCGTCTCCCAGACGCAGAATCTGTGCGTCTGCTTCCGTAGGTACATCGTCGGACACGCCGGTGTCGAGAGCGTGTAGGGGCTTCCGTGCAGGCGGAGGATGCCGTTTTCGGGGAGGTAAGTGTAGTCCTTCTTCAGCGGGGTGTTCTTGCGGTACCAGCCTAGTTGTAGTTTGGGGGCTGTGAAGGCGTCTTTCCAGGCTACTGGTGGGTTGTATTCGTATAAGAGGGAGGGGCTGCTGTTTTGTAGGGTTATTTTCTCGCCGGAGTTTATGACTGGCCAGCCTTCTGCGGTCCATTCGAGCGGGACGAGGAAGGTTTCTCTCCCTGCTTGAGGTTAGTATCTGCATATCGTTGACCTTGAGGGAGGAGTGGGATATGATATAATAGGGGAGGCATGTTGGCCACGCACCGAAAACACTCTCCTCCCACCCATTTTCCCTCTTCACGGGCCTAACACCGAGAAAGACTGCCCACCAACGCCCCTCTGCATCCTCCACTAGATCCGCATGTCCCGTATTCTGAATTTCATCGACAACTCCGTTCCGCCAGAGCGGATTCGCTGGCCCGACCTCCCACGGCCCAAACGGGGAGACTTCAGACCGACACACCCACTCGCAGTGCCCGCTCTCTGTGCCGCCCTCTGCCGTAAAGAGATAGTAGTACTTTCCGCGCTTGAAGATGTGCGAACCCTCCGAGACGCCGGATGGAGAGGCGCGGATCATTTTGGGGGCTGAGGTCGCTGCGCCCGTGGCTAGGTCGACAATTGAGACGTGGATTGCAAAATCCTTGATTGGAGTACCGGGCGTCCGGGGGAATTTTCGGTATGTGCTTGACAGGTAAACTGTGCCATCATCGTCCCAGAAGAGCTGTCTTCCGAGTCAGCGACTGGCGCGGTCGATTATGCTGACAAAATAGTACATGGAGGAAGGAAAAGAAGGGACCATACATCTTGATCGAACCCGACCTGGTCGAACCACACGGGGTCCGACCATGAGCTCTCATCCCAGATGTCCGTCGTGCTGACGTAGAAGCCTCGCGGCCAGACCCTATCGTCGTCCTGCGGGCGATACCGGGTGAAGCTTGCGGCGAGGATATAGTACACGCCCTCATGGTAGCGGATTGTTGTTGCCCAGATTCCACCACCCGGCTCGGGGGTTTGAATCTGCAATTGACTAGGGCGCGTCAAGGCGTGGCCGATCAGGTTCCATTTGATTAGGTCCGTGCTGTGGTAAATAGGTGCCCCGGGGGTGTATTCGAAGGTCGACGTAACGAGGAAGAAGTCGTTGCCAACGCGAATTATCGAGGGGTCCGGGTTGAAGCCGGGGATAATGGGGTTGTTGTACATCTTTCCTGGGAGCTTCACCTCTGGTGTTGTTGTAGAATCTCGAGCTTGCTGATCGAGGGAGGGGTAATGCGGGATGAAGCTTCATATATTCACATCCCGACAATGGTGATTGGTGGAAATTTTGGGAGATGTATATAGCCTCGAACGTAATTAGCCTGAATGAAATGGGTTGGCAATTCTTTGGAGTATATGGTACGGATACGAATCCTGCCAGTCGCGGCTCCCATCTTGATGTGGGGTCTTGGAGATCAAGTTTCGCTACCAGTGGCCAGGTATTCAGAAAGGTTTGTTTGGTAGACTCAATCACCAGTCACCAGTGTACTCACGGGGCCACCGGACTGTACTCTGCTGCAATGAGCAACCGGTGTAGTCATGTTTTCCGACTCAAACCCGACACCAAAAGCACAAGCTTGCAACACTCGGCGCTCCCTTACCCACGGTGCGGCCTCGACAGGACAGCACACATGCTTCATGGGGGTGATTGCTTTGAATCGGACCTCGCAAATTGCTGATGATGCCCGCGACAATCGGGCGTGTCGACCATGCTTGACTTCCGACTTATATGCGTGACTCGCTGATGTGCATGTTGTAGCTCAATCGGCGATATATTCCGGCAGGCTGGTAGCCTCACGCGAGTGCTGGCTCCCGCTTTTCTCCGAGCACGGATCGACGCGGGTCTTCATGCAGGGCTGAAGAGCTTGTTGCGATGTCGAGATAGCACACTGAAGATGGATTCTCGTGGCTTGTGACAGGATCGGGCTGCAGTAGCAAGGCTTCTGTCGGCCACTTCAAGCGGAAGTGGCCTTGTGGGAGAAAGTAAGACTACGGAGGAAGCCGCAGCATTCAACAAGAGAAACGCGTTGGCACATCGATTGAAATGACATGAAGCCCTGCTTCAGCAAATTGTCTGATGTCTGGGGTTGCATGTGATCGCAGTTAGAATACAGCAGCAGTCTCCGCAGGAGACTCCCAGGAGCTCAGAAGAAACCGTCAATAAATCAACCACTTCCATGTGAAAATCAACCTGATCATGAACTGATAAGATAACAGCCCATGTCGGCTCTTCAGTGCCGGGTTCGCACTTCGGCCAGAGGGAAATGAGCCATCCGCCTGGCGCTAAATCCATCGTGCATTTCACCTGTTCACTCGGTCCAGCACATCCCGATGAAGGAGCCATCCTCCGGTTTCGCCCCGATGTGTTGAATTCGTGACCACCGATGGAGCGTCGGTTCGAATTTCGTGTCGTGGAGCGCTGGAGAGCGCAAGGCACCAAGGCACGCACTCCAAGTGCCTCGGTAGTTTCCTCTTTCGGCGACACCCTCGGGCCAGCTCAGCCCAGCTGACGTTCAGTGTTGGCCGGCCTCGCCTTTGTCAATTCGCCTGTTCCCCGTGGAGTCTGGTTCACCTGGGGCAATCCACGTATTTATTACCTCTCGTCTCCTTGTTCTCTTCGCTCACGCTCACCGATTGTTCTCCCCAGATTTCTCCCTCCACCTCCCCCATTTCGTCCCTCCCGACACGATGCCGAACCCTCCTCCCGCCTGGGTCCAGGCCTTGACGCCTGCCGAACCGCAAGGAACACAATTGCTCGCCCAAGAGCGTGCTCAGTCGAATATCGATGTGGACAGGCTCGGGGAGCTCCTACACACCAAAGAAGCCTTGGATAAACAAAATAGCATTCTTTCCGTCCTCAAGTCGGAGAAGGTGTTTGACAAGTCTCGGAACCACACCCTTGGTCGGACCGAGAAGATTCAGCTTGCCTTGGCTCGGGGAAAGCGGCTACAACAATTGAAGAAGGTGCACGGTTGGTCCGATGAGGATGCCTACGTGGCCAACGAGTTGCTTGCAGAGCCAACCCCGTACGGCCTGCATGCCTCCATGTTTTTGGTAATTCTCCCGGTCGGATTCCTGATCATCGGCGGCTAACGTCGGGTAGGTGACTTTGCGGGAGCAAGGATCCCCGGAACAGCAGAAACTGTTCTACGAGCGAGCTGCGAATTACGAGATCATCGGATGTTATGCCCAGACAGAATTGGGCCACGGGTCCAACGTGCGTGGACTGGAAACAACAGCTACATGGGATCCGGAGGACAAAACATTCATCATCCACTCGCCGACGCTGACGGCATCAAAGTGGTGGATTGGCTCCCTCGGCCGGACGGCCAACCATGCTGTGGTGATGGCGCAGTTGTTCATTGCGGGCAAGAACTACGGCCCGCACCCGTTCGTCGTTCAGGTCCGTGATCTTGAGACTCACCAGCCGCTGGAGAATATCTACGTTGGCGACATTGGTCCGAAGTTTGGTTACAAGTGAGTGCCGTCATACGATAGTTAGGATGGAGCTAACCCGTATAGCACCATGGACAATGGCTTCCTCCTGTTCAACAAGGTCAAGATTCCCCATATCAACATGCTGGCCCGCTTCGCACAGGTCGACAAAGCCACAAACAAGTACTTGAGGCCCGCCTCTCCTTCTCTTGTATATGGAACCATGACATGGGTGCGGTCAAACATCGTCCTGCAGGCCGGTGGCGTCCTAGCCCGCGGTGTCACTATCGCAATCCGTTACTGCGCTGTACGACGGCAGTTCCAGGACCGAGACGCCAAAGCGAGCGCAGAGGAGAACCAGGTACTCAACTACAAGATGGTTCAGATCCGTCTACTGCCCCTTCTTGCTGCCATGTATGCCCTGCACTTTACCGGCCGCGGCATGATGCGTCTGTACCAGGAGAACCAGGACAGAATGAAGGCTGCATCGCAGGCTGACCAGGAGAAGCGCGGTGCCGGGCCTGAGCAGCTGCGTGCTGGTTCTGATCTTCTAGCTGACCTTCACGCAACTTCCTGCGGTTTGAAGGCTCTGGCTAGTACGACCGCCGGAGAGGGTCTTGAGGTCTGCCGTCGCGCATGCGGTGGCCATGGCTACAGCAACTACAGCGGCATTGGCCCGTGGTACTCTGACTATCTGCCTACCCTGACCTGGGAAGGTGACAACTTCATGCTGACGCAGCAGGTTGCGCGCTACGTAAGTCGCCCCATCTACAAATTTCCCCTGTCGATACTGATCGTTTAGCTCCTCAAATCTGCTCGAGCCGTCCTGGCCGGCAAGGGAACCTCAAACGACACCTCTCGCATTCTCCAAGCCTACCTCTCCCGTCGCGACAAGGGTGCCTCCTTCGACATCCTCGGCAATGACAGCGACATTGTCGCCGCATTCGCCTGGCGCACTGCCCACCTCACCTTTGAGACCCTCAAGTACCGCGACGTCGAGAAGCGGTCATGGAACAGCCTCCTCGTCAACTTCTGGCGCCTCTCCACCGCACTCTCGCAGTACATTGTCGTCAAGAACTTCTACGAGGCCGTCACATCCTCCGAGCTGACCTCCACCCTGGACTCCGACACCGCCGGTCTCCTCCGCTCCCTCTTCCGCCTCTACGCCCTGCACACACTTGAGCGTGAAGCCTCAGAGTTCTTCTCCTCCGCCGCCGTCACAGTCCGCCAGATCGGTCTTACGCAAGCGAGCGAGGTCATGAAGCTCCTTGATGAGATTCGGCCGCACGCCGTCCGACTCGTCGATGCATGGAAGATTCCCGACTGGCAAATGGATAGCAGTCTCGGTCGGTATGATGGTAATGTCTACCCGGATCTCTTCCGCCGTGCGAGCCAGGAGAACCCGGTTAACGATCTGGTGTTCGACCCGTATCCGTGGAACGACAATGTGTTGAAGAATACTCCCCCGAAGAGCAAGCTATGATTTGAGCAAGTCGTGATTTCTTTCTTTTTTTTTCGATGTGTTTTATATATCTTGGTTCGAGGGTTAGACATAGAGGTAGAGCTAGAAAGAATATAGGACTCGGTCATAAAAATCCACTCACTCTTTCTTTACGTGCCCTTGCTACCTTGATTCATAATCCAGCTCGGTATCGCAAACCCGCAATGAAACCCACCACAACACCCAAAACCGTAAAAATGACGTTTCAAATGCCACTTGCTTATAAACATCCTGAGACACCAAGCCGGGAATCAAATCGCGCAGAAACATACAGCGTGGTGGCATGTCGTGGTGGATCAATAATGCGCATCGGCCGAACGCCACGCGCTTGATTCTATCAGATTGCCGCCTCACATCTCAGGCCAGCAAAAACTTCCCAAAGCAGCTAGACCCGGAGACATTCGATCGGGTCAATTGAGCCGACTCATGTCAGATTCTTATGCTCTGCAAGGCGTGCGATAGGTTAGGGATTGATATTGGACTGGGGCATTTATGCGGTGACTAGTGCGCTACTACTTTCTCACATGCTAGTATACAGCTGCAAAACTGACTTGATATCGAAATATCTACAGAGAAAACCGCCTTGTCGAGACGACAAAATGTCGAGCAGAATGCTCTCCCCGATGACTAATCGCGTCTTTGCACGCCCGCTGCCAACCGGACAACGACTCCCGAGGTTCGACCCGCCGCGATTTCAAAGCAAGTGGATCTTGCTTGCTTTCGTGATCTTCGACTAATTTCTGCAGTACTAGTGATGGGGTGGGGTGAAGAAGAGGTGAGGGGGGCAAAAGAGAGGAGAGGAGGTATATAACCTTCCTGTTCCTTGTTGCATTCTCTTTTCCAGTCCTCGCAACACATCCCAATCCTCCATTCCACTGCCGCAACGACGACGACGACAATGGCCCTCCCAGACATCGAGATCGAGCCCTCCAAGGCTACCACCTACTTCACCCCCGCGCAGTCCCCCGCCGCAGGCACAGCCGCGAACCCGCAAACCAGCGGCAATGCCATTCCGAAGCTGTATACGCCGCTGACGGTGCGCGGCGTGACGTTCCAGAACAGACTTGGTGTATGTCCTCCCTCTCCTCTCGTTTTCCGTCAAGGAAACAGCGGCCCCGTTCCCGCAAACAAGTTCCAAACTGACAATGAGAAAGCTCGCCCCGCTCTGCCAATACTCCGCCGAAGACGGGCACATGACCGACTACCACATCGCGCACCTTGGCGGAATCGCGCAACGCGGTCCCGGGCTCATGATGATTGAGGCGACCTCCGTCTCGCCCGAAGGCCGCATCACCCCCCAGGACGTCGGTCTCTGGAAGGACTCCCATATTGCCCCCATGAAGCGCGTCATCGACTTTGTGCACTCGCAGGGGCAGAAGATCGGTGTGCAGGTTGCGCACGCAGGACGCAAGGCCTCCACCCTTGCACCCTGGGTTATGAACCTCGGTGTCGTTGCGACGGAGAAGGTTGGCGGGTGGCCCGATAAGGTAATCGGGCCCAGCGACGTGACCTTCCACGAGAGTTTCCCGACCCCGCGCGCGATGAGCAAGGACGATATCGAGGTGTTCAAGGGGCAGTGGCGCGATGCGGTAAAGAGGGCGATTGCCGCGGGTGCCGATTTCGTTGAGATCCATAATGCGCACGGGTACCTTCTTTCTTCGTTCCTCTCGCCGTCGGCGAACACCCGCACGGACGAGTACGGTGGCTCCTTCGAGAACCGCATCCGTCTCTCGCTCGAGATTGCGCAGATCACCCGCGAGACCGTCGGCGATAACGTCCCCGTCTTCCTGCGCGTTTCCGCGACGGATTGGATCGAGGAGAATCTCCCCGCCGAGTCGTGGCGCTTGGAGGATAGCGTCCGCTTCGCGGAGGCGCTTGCTGCGCAAGGCGCTGTTGATCTGATTGATGTTTCCTCTGGTGGTGTTCACGCCGCGCAGAAGGTCAAGTCCGGTCCGGCATTCCAGGCACCGTTCGCTGTGGCGATCAAGAAGGCTGTTGGGGACAAGTTGCTTGTTGCTACCGTAGGTACGATCACGAATGGCAAGCAAGCGAACCGGTTGCTCGAGGAGGATGGGTTGGATGTTGCACTTGTGGGACGTGGGTTTCAGAAGGATCCTGCGTTGGCTTGGACCTTTGCGCAGCATTTGGATGTGGAGATCTCGATGGCCAGTCAGATTCGGTGGGGATTCACGAGACGCGGTGGGACTCCGTATATCGACCCCAGTGCGTACAAGGATTCGATTTTCGAGTAAGCGTTGCAGATGGATTTTGGTGATTATCTATGTTTATAAAGCGTCAACTGATAGACAATGCTCAATTATGAGAAGAGTATATATTTGGTCAAATCTCGAAAGAACCAGACCGGATTAGCTATATTATAGAATGCTCTCAGCTGCCAGATAAGACACTGGACAAACTGACTGCATTCCACCCATTATGTGTAGACCGTATAAATCCAAGACACATTAAGTCATGTCTAACCAATTCAATTGATATCCTTCTCTGCATCGGCGAGTGACTGCTCCTTGGTCAACTTCGGGTTGCGGATGCACAGCGAGAACGCAATCAGCGGGACTGTCAGGCAGATGCCCGTGATGCATAGCATACGCTGTGTATGTCTGTATCCATCTACCACGGCATCTCTGGCCGGTGTTCCAACAGGGTTCGCGGCAACAAATGTAAAGGGATCCGCATAGATGGACGCGGCCAGAGTCGCGTTGCCTAAGGTGGTGGTCAACTCGGGTAGGAGAGTCTGAGCCCAGATAACCCCGGAAATTGTGCCACCAAGGGCAGAGCCGATGTTGTACGAGGCGAGGAAAAGGGCAGTCACAATAGCGAGATCTAGAAGGCACAGTCAGGATAGGAGATGAAAATCGAAATAGAACAAGACTTACGCTCGTGCTTCGTAGCAGTTTGAATACTTGCTTGGGCGGGGTAGGGGAACATTCCTCCGGCTATTCATTGTCAGTCTTGGCCTAGCGTTGGAAGGATGGGATACGCACCAATACCAAGAAGAATTTCACCACCGATGATACCAGAGTGGGCAGAGCCACCGCTTCCTCCACGGAAGTTGTACAGGATACCAAAGGCAGCGGTGAAGAGGAGGGTACCAGCGACGATGAACGGTTTGAGGCGCCTCACTTTGATAACGATCAAACCAAGAATACAGCCGGTGATGACCGAGGCAAAGCTATGCTCGTTAGTACATCCTATGTGAAGAATCTGCTGAGCTTACCTGTAAAGCGAAGTGATACGGGTGGCGCTGAGATTGCTCTCATCGAACGCGACAATGAGGACGGTGTACAAATATGTACCTTGAAGAGACCAGGCTAGTGCTGTTAGCATTGCTTTTAATTTCTGTCGTGGAGACATACCGGTGTTGAGCATGATTGCAATTCCGATGGCACCCCAGACGGCTCTGTCTTTCAAAAGCTACGTACATTAGCAGCATTCAAGAACGAATTCACATGGTGTCTAACCTTGAACGGGATCATCGGGTGCTTGCAAGTCTTCTCCCAGTAGATCCACACCGGAATGCAGAGCACTCCAATTACCAAAGGCGCAATAATCTTAGCCTGCTTCCACTCGTCGGCAGAGCTACCGGCAAGGGTAAATGGGACAAGGATAAGCGCAAAAACGGCAATCAACAGGATGATTCCGAGAATGTCCATCCGCCAGAAGATCTCCACCAAGAACTTCTTAGTTCCGAACACGCTGATAAGACTCGGGTATGCGGTGACCTTCTTGGCCTTCAAGTGGCCATACGTCAGGGTCAAGAAGAGAGGAATTGAACAGACTATTCAGTCAGCTATGATTCATTTAGTCGACGCTCGGGGCAACATACCAGGGAAGATGATCGCGAACATTCCAATACCCCAGCGCCAGGTTGTCACCTTGATAACCGCATCGGTCAAGTTTCCACTGATCCAGGTGTTGATCTACCTTGTCAGCTATCATCTATTCTAACGGGGTGAGAGACGTACAATAAACGGCGTCGCGGGGATGTAGGAGAAGAGCAGACGGGAGCGGGTAGAAGTCGTATCTCCGATGAGAACCTCGACCAAGAACATGACTCCTGTATATCCAATCTGGTATCATCAGCGTGAGTTCAAACTCTGAGTGGTAGCGGCTTACCTGATAAAGGACCGCACCAGCACAGAAGGTCTTGACATCATCTGCAGCCGCCTCGACGACGGTTCCTAGAGAGTCAGCAGCGAACAACCACCACAATTTTTTTTTTCACATACCTATCGTATAGAAGAACACGGAGAAGAAAATCAACTCCACACGACCAAACATATCCGCGATTTTTGCAGCCGTAGGCTACCATCGTGTATCAGCACCAGGTCCGAAACTGGGATCCGCGGAACGAGGGGAGTACCTGAGCGGCCGCGGCAATCACCGCACGCAAGACGGCGATCGTAGACAGCAGACTGTGGGTTCTGTAATTTGCGGTCGCCATGGGCTGCAGAGAAACATCATTGTCAGCACAGGCCGCGAACGCAGAAACGCAAGGAAGCAAGGAGCTGGCGCAGGAGAAATACCTGGTAAGTATACCGCACAGTACCATCCAGACCATAAACGTAGGCGATCAGCCAGATACCCGAGAACATGGCAATGCGCGCCCAGAGGCCGAATTGCTGGTTGATGAGCTCGATGCGCTTGACACCGGGACTCATCTCCGTCGAGTCGGTGGGCGCATCGTCATTGACGGGCGGCGGGTGCGCGACCACGCTGTGCCCGGTTTCTTTCCACTCTGAATCGGCAGCCATTGCGATGGAATCAGAGCCTGTCGAGATGACAGAAAAAGGGAAGAGAAAAAAAAAAGTCAACCAAGTGAGGAGAGGTAAGATCTTAAGGACAGGGATCAAAGTGAGGAGACCGGGACCCGCAGTGTGCCAGTGTCAATGTCACAATCACGGTCACCCCGGCTGCACTGTGCAGGCCTGCAGCGGGAATCGGAAGGAGCTCGAATCATGGTCAGCCCATCTTATCAGATGGATCCACATGCAGCAAGAAAAATTTTAATCCTCTCACGCTGCGAAAGTTTGGGCACCTCGCAGGCAGGCAAATCAGGGCTGCAGGACGCTCGTATTGCGTGAGACGGAGGGTCTTGGCTCTTAGCAAACAGAATCAGCGCCGCGAGCCTAGAATTCCGGATCCGTGGGTTTGCCCCGAAAGCCTCGCTCCAAATGGCAAAGTTAATCTAATCTCATCTATAGTACAAAACGTGGGCCGCATCAATTCCATGGCTTCGTTCCTTCAGGCTTCCATGATTTCCTTTTTCATTCGGTTTACGCGACGGCGGCGACACTCGATCGCGCCGCGCTTCCCAAATCGTTCATCAACTGACACAACCCTTGCACCAGCGGTGGGAGCGCATCGTGAGGTGCGTCTGCACGCAACAGACCCTGCGCTACGTCCATCACCCGGCCTGGATCAGCGACGACGGCCGGCCCATGGACTCCCTGCAGAGCTGGGCATCCCCGGCCGAGCGAAATGAATTTGTGCACGTCCGTAGACTCTTCGCCGTCGAGGAAAACCATCGGGTATCGGTCGCGAAGGCTACTGTTGTTATTATTCGTTGACGCCGAGTGGGAATCCGAGTTCGGACTCGCCGTGGTGGCGGCTGCCCTCTTCGAGTCACGCGCCTTGGACACCACGCTATACGACCAAAAGGCGAGACTAGCGTAGTACACTCCCACGGCCAAGAAACCCGTTAGCGACCCCGGAGCCATGGATTTCGCTGCGCGGATTACTTGGCCCGCATGCCAGATTGCTCGGCGGGAGTCGACGCTGTTTATCCATTGCAGCGCGCTGTGATAAACTCGGCGAGCTTCTTTCTTGTCCTCTTTTCCGGCGAAGAGTTGCAGTTCTTCCAGCGACATGAAGAGGAACATCGAGATGACTTCATAGATGAGTGAGATTTGGGGGCCGGGCATGTTACCCCACTCGTAGCTGATCATCCGGAAATGCTGCAAAACCTGCGACAGTTCCTGCTGTCGCGAGTTGATTACCAGCGCGTTCCAGTGCTTTGAGTCGCCTTGCGAGATCAACTTCAGGCGGTGGTATTCGTTGATCAGAGCCGACAGACCGTGAAGAATGACGCTACCAGACAGCTGGTAGTCGATTCGTCCTTGCCACTGCGACATGTCCCGTAAGACATCGACCAGCGATGGCAGCCGCTCTGGGCCAGGGGATGCAGTGGCAAGATAGATGTCTCTCCATTCTACGGCCGTCTTCGCCTCCCACAACGGGCGGATCATGGGAAACGGCAGCTCCAGATCACCATATGAGATAAGAGGGTTGATGTTGAGCATCAACGACGACTGTGCATCGTGCAAGAGGAGGTGATGGACAAGCCTATGCCGTTAGCAAAGTCGTATCCAGCTTGTCAAACGACATACCTCTTAAACGACTCTTGTTCCGCCCACTCCCGCCACTTTCGCTCCAGGGCTTCGTGTGTATCTTCCAGGCTCGGTATAATGCAAGAGTACAACGACCGTCGAAATCGAAGCCCTCGGCGCAGCATCTACTCAGTCAGATATTGGAAAACACAAACACGAACAGGCATACGTATACGTACCGTTAATAGCGGCTGCTGAAAGCTCTCTGCGATTTCTGTCCGTCGACCACTCCCGCTCCAGATCCCAACGTCGATGACCAAAGCGAATGTCTGCGACGCCCGCAGGTGCCGGATCGTAGTATTATCGTTCTCATACTACAGCCGATATCAGACATAGATATTTCAGATGTGTGAAATCAACAAATTACCTTTGTAGACATCTGCAATCGGACGACCTCCATAAGCGCATAGCCCAGCTTCCGAATGGTCGGTATAGGCGACTTGACAGCACCGGCCGCAGCAACAATGCCAACCATATCCGGGTTCTCCTCGTTGAGGTGGAAAGTCGGTCCGTGGATCCACGAATCAACCTGTTCACTCTGCCGGGCAAAAAAGTCCTGGATGAGACTGTCGAGCAGCTCGGTACTCGGAAACGACTTCATGATTCGAGCCAGGTTAGCCCTCTGACTGGTCTGGAGGACCATACCGAAGATCAGATCCCGGGTACCTGGCGACAACCGCTCGGAGAGAATCTGGCGCTCCGAGCGCACACTCGCCTCTGGGCTATCGATAGACTTGGGCACCGAGAGATCACCCTGGTCTGCAAAGGCATGGTCCTCGCGTGCCGGTTTCCAGGCGGAGAGTGACGAACGCTGGTACGCTTCTGCCCCGAGGGCGATACCGCTGTCCGCATCCCGATCATGGGACTCGTCGGCGGGCTGAAGAACGGGATTAACTGAGCCCCTAGAGTTATAAAAGTCGATCAGCCCAAAGTCCACCTCGGTCAGATCAAAGTTGTAGTTCAGGTCATGGTCGTAAAGGCGATGCGCGTAGTAGTCGTTCGGAGGGAAACCTGTGGGATCTAGTTCTCCAGGTCGCGAGAGAGAAACTAGCGAGTCGGGAATAAACTCTGGGAAAAATGTCCCGTCGACGCTGAAGACTCCGCTTTCGTGGTCGACGAGGGGCGAGACCGTTTGGCCTGATTGTCAGCGTCAGCTTACGCCAAAGGCTTTCAACGTACGGAGTAGTCTTACCACCATATGTCGGCATGGCTTGATCTGGGGGTATATTCGGTTGCGAGAGGAATGCGTCCATCGGGATGCCCGGTGTAACAATCTGTGCGGCTAGATCGGGGTGCACAGGGGATGAAAAGCTCGGCTGCGATTCCATCGGGGAGTACTGGTCGTCATCTAGTGGCTCATCATTTGATCCTGCATTGTCAGCTCGGACTCACCACGGTTTACGAAGCGACATACCCTGTTGATCAATATCAGTTTCCGCAAAATCGTTATCATTATTGACCCCAGACTCCTGGTAGTCACAAAACAGATTTCTGTCCCGACACCGGCGGCAGGGTTTCTCCTCGTCACACTTGAGCTTGGACGTGGCGCACGCCTTGCAAGCCTGGGAGACGCGCCCGTTCTTCGAGTGCGTCGAGGCTCTTTTGCGTTTTCCGTCTTGCGAATGGCTGTGTCCGGCCGCGTGCCGCTTCAGCAGGTCCCTACACAATTAACACAGGGACAAGAGGGAAAAAAAGGTCTTGGCGAGACTCACGGTCTCGAGAATCCCTTGTTGCACACTTGACAAACGTATGGTTTCTCACGAGTATCTGCACGAGTCAGCAGTGTGCTACCCAGTTTATCCAGCCTGGAGAAGACAGACGTGATCGGACATGGCGGATAAGGTGGTCCGCCCGGTTATAGCTTTTGCGACACGAGCCGAAGCCGCACTGGAAGTATCCGTGGCGGGACTTGGAGTCCAGAGGAGAGTCCTCGGGCATTATGCATTGCATTTATGATTTGAGGCAGAGACAGAGAATCAAGGGAACGCGGGGATGGGAGGTGGAGGAGAAAAGTTGGGGAGTCTGGAGAGCTCGTCCCTCTCCCTCCTCACCGGCACTCTGCCACTGTGGAGATCCTCCATTTTGCGGGGGCCAATCGCCACGCGCTCGTTACTAGTCATGGAGGTCTGGGGTAACCCCCCAACTACATACAATTCTTACTTAATGGTCCTGAGAAACTGGACTGTATTGATTTCAAAGTCTCTGGAATAGATATATCCACTCGGTCTGAGTGCGGAACTCGAAATCGCTCCTTTTGACCCCCGAGAAACATCAACTGATTCCCACCGAGTCGCCGACTGGGGCAAAAGCGGTCCCGAGCAGCCTCGGAATGTGGGGGCGCATCCCGACCTCAGCCCCCATGATTCGGCTTTGACGAAACACAATAATGCAGGCCCCTTACTTGTCTGGCTCAGATGAGGAGACAATCGTTAAAAATCCAGTGCTACTTTAGGTGCTCGCCGACTATACCCAGTTCACACACCAAACAATTCTCCAACGTAACTAACACCGCAAGCATGGGTAAGTCGACACGGTCTCTCTATGCTCATACACTTTAGTAACAGAATGCAGGCCTCACGCCAGTTCACTTTTTCTCGCACGGCTCAACCATGATGCTGGGCGAGGAGTCCGAATCCGCCGACTACTGGCGCAAATGCGGCGCCGAGGCTCTCGCGCGTGGAATTAAAGGCGTGGTTATCATGGTACCACTACCCTACATGGAAGAGAACCCCCAAAAGAAATCTTCTAACAGAGTACAGGGCGCTCATTGGGACTGCTCGCACGACTCCCTCGAAGTCGCCACAAACCCGAACCCGGGCAAATCGCCCGTGGCCTACGTCAACCCGGAGAAATACGTCAACTACAAGCTCACCCCGGACATCCCCACCGCAAACCGGTGCATCTCCCTCCTGCGCGCCGACGGCTTCAGCGTAACAGGAAACGACAAGTTCGACTGGATTCACGACGTCTACCTCATCCTCATCCACATGTTCCCCAACGTCTCCCCACCAACAACAATCATCTCCATGAACGCGCGCTACGACCCGCACTACCACATGAAGATCGGGAGCGCGCTGCGCCCGCTCCGCAAGGAGAACTACCTCCTCATCGGCACGGGCGGGGCCGTGCACAATCTGTACCGGAACCGGTGGGCGCCGATGCTGCGGTACCGGGATAACTTTGCGATGGAGACGCCGCCTGAGGACTGGGCGCTTGAGTTCCGGCAGGCGGTTGAGGATGTGATTACGAAGAATCGGGGCGGACCGAGGTTGAGAAGGGCGATGACGAGGCTGATGAAGCATCCGCGGTTTAGGGATGCACATGCGACGGACGATCATTTTATGGCGGCGTTGTTTGTTGCGGGGCTCGTGGGGGACTGGGAGGATGTGGGGACCAAGGGGGAGTTGGCGGCGGAGAGCTGGGAGTTGACGAATATGTGTAATTCGCAGTTTACGTTCGGGGCGTGGGAGGGGGATGCGCTTGGGAAGGGGGTTGTTGCGGTGAACTAGATTGTTCCTGATTGTAGGGGTTGCGTTCGATATGTCAGTAATAGCTTGGATCTTTGTATCACTTTGGAATTGAAATCCATCGACGATAGTATTGGCTACCTATTGAACTTATTTCGTAGAGTTTTGGGCTCCTTCATTCTGCCTATAAATTCTAGCAATGGCCTCTCAGTGAATCTATTAGGGCTAGGCCCACCGTGTATCATAATCCAAGTAGAGGTGGCTTGCACCTGTATGAACAGCTCATATAAATCTCAAATATACTGCAAACCAAGATCCAAATAACTAAACCCTCCTCAACCCCCTCACAAAAACAAATCCATAGTATCCCAACGTCGAAACCGTCGCAACAAATGAAAACAACGTAATCACACCGCCCGTGATAATACCCTGCTCGAAGAACCCAATCCTACCATTCAGCTTCTGTCCCGTGGCCGGCAAGGGCGCCACAGCCTCTTTCCACGCCGCAAGTGCTCCCTGAGAGCCCGGTTCATCGAGAACTTGCCGGATGAGTGCGGCGTTCGTGCTCTGAGTTATGAACTGGGGCCGAGGAACCTGGAAGGTTGCTGTTGCGTAGCGAGTTTCGCGGCTATGGGGGACGTTTGTGGGTGAGGCAGGACCGATGAGGAGGTCTGCAGGGACTTGATTGATGTATGAGACGTGGGCGTCTATAAACTGTGTTAGGTATTTGGATGAGGATGGGTCGGCAAAGGCGTATGTTGCAGCGAGGGTTCCAAATCTAATTTATCAGCGTGGGCTATAAACGGATCGAAGAGAAAGTCATACTGGGCACTGAGATCAATCGCATCATCCAGGCTCGTGATGGGATGCAAGACGAGAACTTTCTCCTCAACTTTCTTTTGGAGTAACTGTGAATTCCTGTCATGCACTTCGACGACACCCCATCCCGACCCCGAAACGAGGACTCGCGCACTCGGGTCCTTATGCGCAAGGTCCAAGAATGATAACCCAGGACTTGATCGGCGTGGATTGGCGATTTTTTGTCTTTCTTCGCCTGTTGGGCCGGCGAGATACTTGGAAGAGTGGTGGATAATGGCCTCAACGAAGGTTTTCATGGCAAACTCTTGAATGAGCACAACGTCTGGGGAGTACGTAGACCGGCCGCCAAAGGCAAATCGTGCTGCAACTAGAGATCTCGCAGCACCCTGAATGTCAGCAGTTCTGTCGACGACGGCAACTGTTCGAGCTGTGACGGGCGAGACAAGGCTGCGTCCAGAAAGCGACGCTGTATTCGACTGAGCTACAACGAGCGTCTTCTCAAGGAACGCAGCATCCGGCCTTTCCTCGCTAATTGCAAATGTGTCCGCGTCCAAAACCTGAAGCAGAATCTGGCGAAGCAGCGGAGGAAGAGCCATAGTATTCTTCGTCAACTGTATCACAACCATCAGTACCATTTCACACCAAAAGCAGGCATTCTCACCTCTAGAATAACGCAGTTTCCCGCCGAAATTGCCGCACTCAGCGCTGACACCACCGAGAAGAACATCGTATGCGTGGCCGGGATGATATACACGATTCCTGACCCCCGCGCGGCATCCTGGTTGTCCTTTCCCCGCGTAACGCGATACTCGTTCTCTACATCCTCCTGTATGTTCAATGAAAGGTAGTGCGTCCTGATATCCTTGAGCGCCAAACAGATCTCTGCTTGAATCTCCTCCGGCGCATTGCCGGAATCTCTCTGCAGTGCATTTCTGATCTGGTCGATGTGCTGGACCAGCGTTGACTGCAGACGGTGGAATTGTGATTGTCGGTAGCGGATGTTGTGGGCGCGGCCGTCGATCTCGGCGGCAATGAGGCGCGCAAATGGTTGTGGAGATACCATCTTGTGTTCTTCTCAGTGAAGTGAAGTCGAGCAGACGGAGGCGCGAGAGAGGGAAACGAGAGGAGTGCTGTAGTCCAAGGCAGCTTGGAAAGGGACCTGTATAAGATTCGATGCGGGCGCTCCCTTTCCGGGAGCTCGCAATCTCCAGCTCTGATCTCCCCCATCTCCCGAAATCAAGCAAGGGAGCGAGCTTGTGGTACGATGGTGGTGATGTGGTCGCGTCGGGATGTGGAGGAGCTGATCAGCCCGTCTCGCCTCGGTCCCCCCCAAGCCCCTTCCAGAGCCGCCGCAGCACTGAGAATCCCTGGGTAAAAGCAAAGACACCTTCTCTTCGAGTTCCTGCTTGGAAACAATCGCCGGTCGAAGTCCGTCCTGCATCCATCTCTCCTTCTCGACGCTTCCAACCGCCAAAATGTCAGCCACAACTACCACCACAAACACGACGACCAACAACACCCTCTCCATCCTCGCCGACTACGAACTCCACCACAGTGGCCCCGAGAGCACTGCAAGCCAGAATGCCCACCCTTCATCTCCATCTCCATCTTCATCACAGCCTGCAAACTGGCCCACAGACCACCGCCGTGTACCCCCTCACAGACCGGTAAACCGCAACCTCGATCGAGCGGAACGAGCGGCGGGGTCGAATGTGCCCGAGTATATCTTTATTCAGTCGATGTTGCATGGGGTTTGGTTGAATGCTGTACGTTCCTCTTTCCTTGGGATTCGGATAGACAGTAGTGTAGCACGGAAGGGGAAGGGAATTTCATGCTAATAGAGGTCGTGTCGACAGTCTGTTTCGAGATTATGGCGCTTCACGGGAGGGAGGATAAACGATCGCATTTTCCGGTATGATGTAGGAGGGGAATTTTGAATTGGTCTTTCTGGGTTGCATTTCATAGCTTTATCATTTACTTATTTACCATTCATTTCAGTATCATACCATCCATCACCTCAGTGCATCCACGTTTTAATTCAACTCTCTGATCTTGCCCTCAAAGAATAGAGCACTTTAACAGAGTCTATTTACTGTTAGGGACCCCCATCCCATCCAGCTCCTCCCCCAACTCCTTCCCGTCAACACTAACCTTTTCCGCCGGCTGGAGCACATACAACATGCGCGCCCACTGCTCCCTAACAATGCCATCCTCCCCCTTAACAGGCGGCGTCACATTCCTCCACGCATGGTTTGTGCCCCTCTGGACCGCCACATCCCCGCGGTTCAACACCCTCGTCTCCCCGCTATCCAGCACAAGCTCAACAACGCCCTCCAGGACAACCCCGTAATCCAAACTCACGGTGCGGTGCATCGGGCTCAGAGCGTTTGGCTGCATATCGACGATGCGGCACACGGTGCCGGAGGAGATGACGAGGCCGGGGCTACCTCCGGGCTCAAGGTACGAGGCGTAGGATTTTATGTCGGCATCCGAGGAGAGTGCGGCGGGGTAGGTGGAGGTCGTGTAGGCGAGGGAGAAGTCGGCGCCATCGGGGATTGGGGAGACGGGCATTTTCTCCGAGAGGGCTGTGGAGAAAATCGCTTTTCCTGAGGGGTCGTGGGTTGTTATGAAGCGGGAGAGGGGGCGGAGGGTTTTCTCAGAGTTGGGAGACATTTTGGCTGTGGTGGCGATAACTTCGTTGGAAATGAACAGGTGTGATGGTAGAAGTTTTGCTTCCTATGGTGGTTGTCGGATTGTGCACTGCTGGTGTATGCTCCGCTGGATGCGTGCTTATATCGCTGTGGCGTTACTTGCTGTTCGGGTCCACATCGGGTGCGGAGTATGCATTGCGGAGAACTACAGGATGGAGACGCGGATCTGTTCGGAGTCCAATTGCCAGCAAATACCGATGTGGACTATTCATTCTATAGATTTCTAATCTGCTCTGTGGCTGATGTCTCACACAACACTTATTTTGGAGGAATAATCGGTAGCGTCACATAGTTATCTCCGTGTCCGAAGTTGATATGATTCTGGCCTTCGAATCGTTCAGGGGATCTACCCATCTTAGCTATGTTTCCGCTTTAAACAATATGAGGGGTCTTACCTATCAGCTGGCGAATTGTGCAGGAAGATTCCGCTGCCCTGTGTATCACCCGACGACACCTCGAGGATAATCTTACCCCCCTTCTCGACGACCACGTTTGTCGGCCACACCTCCACGTCAACAGGGTATACCTCGCCCGGAAGCACCGGGAGCACATCCGTCGAGTAGTAATCGCGGTGTGGGAGGTATTCTCGGTGGCGTACATGCTGGTCATTTACCTTGCGGAGACTGACACGGAGCCAGCCCTTGCACAGCGGAACGGGGTCTCCCGCTGTTCCTGTGTAGAACACTTCCTTACCCTCCGGAGAAATGTAGCGTAGCGTCAGGAAGAGGTCGATATCGCGGGGTGTCGGAGAGCCGGAGTATGGGCTCATTGACACGTTCAGATGGGCGATGATGTGGCCTGTAATCTCGGTCTCCTGCTCAAACGCGGGCGTTGTAAACTGGACCAGCTGCGGTGTATCCAGCGTCCCTAAGGCGCGATAGGTGATTTTGCTTGGCCTTTCGACTGGTCGCGTCGTCACGAGCTCTTTTTCTGAGCTGAGGTAGTACCGCGTATACTGCGTACGGGCGATTGGCCATTCGTTCTCCTGGCGGCGGGGATATGCCTGCTCGGCTTTGGCATCATTGAAGCCCACATCCCCCTTGCGAAGAACGATATCAACCTTTGGCGCGGTGCCAGTGGACCAACCAAGTCGGTCGTCACCTTTCAGGAAGGCATCGAGGAAGCTGCGTTGGAGATCGACTTCTTCTTTATAGTAGAATGGAAGGTCATGTCGGCCGGTGATGAAGCGGAGGTATTTGAGCTCGCTACCTGCCTGTGTGTAGCCTTCGACATTGCCGCGAAGGTGCAGAAGGATGCCACCCCAGTTGGCCACAGAAAGCAGCGGGACTTGGATGTCAGACATGGTATACTCCTTGCTGGCGTAGTAAAGGTCATCCCTGAAGTTATTCTCGGCATTATCAATCGTCTGATCCTGCCGATTCGCAGCAAGCTCCTCCTCTGGCAGGTCTCCCTCGATGGTGTCCACACCCCAGTTGCGCGCAGACCGTCCCGGCCGTCCGTACTGGTTTGACACAACCTGGCGATCCCACCAGAATTTGATGAATGCATTCGACAGGATTCCTCCATGGCGACATCGATCCCGGTAGTAATCCGACATTCCCTCCCACGGGATCATACAAGCCAGCCCCTTCGGCTGTCGCGCACCAACCCGCCACTGGCTCCCAGCATAATAACTGATTCCTAGCAAGCCAACCTTCCCCGTCGACCACGACTGCTCGGCAGCCCATTCCACGACATCAAAGAACGCTTCGCTCGTCTCGCGCGACATTGTGTCGAGCTTCCCGCGCGACTGGCCTGTTCCGCGCTCATCGGCCCGCACAACAGCATAGCCATGCTTCGTCCAGAACGCCGGGTCGGGGGTCTCCCACGCAGAGTGCGTAGAGCGGTGCTCCGGGTTCACCTCGCTGAATGATTTTGGGTGAAAGTCGGCGTAGGGGATATCCTTGCCATAGGGCCCGTAAGTCACCAGCACCGGCGACTTTTCCGCGCCCTTTGGTCGGTATACGTTGCACCGGACAAGGCCAGATCCGTCTTTCAACACAATGGTTGCATTTTGCTCGAAGATGTAGGGGAACGATGTTTCATCGATCGTGGTGAGGTCTTCGACGATTGGGTTCGGCATGATGATTGTAGGTGAAGGGAGGACTTTGGTGGCCGAAACAAAAATGCCTCATCCAATTCTTGTTTCGAGTGATCAGGAGACCGAATCGCATCGTAAGATCCTACGGAATGTGGGATAAATAGTTGAGGCTGTTCCCCTCATTGCGCACATCGCCCCATCTGGGGCTTCCGACGTGGAGCCGATTCGGGAGTCCCGATGCGATTCCACTTCAAAGTTCAAGCCTGTCACTCCGGGGCAGTTGGGGCCGGGCGGAGGACGGAGGATTATTGGCCTAGGTCGCGAGGGGACTTGAAGTGTTTCTACTTATAAAGTATTGCGGGGTCGACGGGAGAGTCTTCTATCGGGCCCGCGCACCATCACTGCACTACTCCGAGCATATACCCGTCGAAATGGGCAATTCCAATCCAGAAGTCAATGGCCAAGGGCTCCATGTTCTTATTGCCGGTGCTGGTATTGGAGGCCTGGCGACGGCGATCGCTCTGAGACAGCAAGGGCATCGAGTCGAGGTGAGCCCATCGCCGAAGCAAGAATCGCTACCACTTAACACGGATCATTAGCTGTTCGAGCGCTCGCGCTTCGCCAGCGAAATTGGCGCTGCCATCCATCTTACACCTAACGCCAACGGTGCTCTTCTGAAACTCGGCATCGATGCCACCACGCTAGGTGCTGTAGAATCTGAGAAGGTCGGTACGGCTCCGAGCGATCATATGCAAGCATTAACATGAGCAGCTCCGCGTGTTTCCTCCAAACGGTCCAGAGCTGTTTTCACTGGATATCAAAAAAACCTCCGGTTTCTGGCGACACGTAAGCGTCTTCCCAATGGTACACGATTCGATAGTAACCGATCCAGCGCTGGCTACTTGTCCACCGAGCTCATCTCCACCAAGGCTTGAAAGTCGCTGCTCAGGCTCCGGGCCCAGGTGTTCCCGCTCGGCTGCACACCTCCAGTCAAGTGGTGGACATCGACCCTCACAACGCCACCATAACCCTTGAAAATGGCGATGTTGTCTCCGGAGACCTCGTCCTCGGCGCAGATGGAGTACACTCACTAGCAAAGTCGAAGCTATCCGGTGGAGAGAATATCAAGACCTTCAGTTCGGGCAAAAACGCATTCCGTTTTCTGATTGCGCGACAGGATGCCCTTGATGACCCAGAGACCAAGGATCTAGCGCAGGAACTTGGAACATGGTACATGTTCGACAGTCCTGAGTTGCGAGTGGTTGTGTATCCTTGCGCGAATAACGAGCTGCTCAATTTCGTGTGTATTCATCCCGATTCCATGTCTAAGATCCACGACGGATCCGAATGGGACCAGGGGGCGAGCAAGGAGTCTTTGCTGGAGGTGTACAAAGACTTTAGTCCCCAAGTGCAGAAACTCCTGTCTAAGGCTGACCCGACAACACTCAAGGTGTGGCCGTTGTTAGACACTGATGATCTGCCGACTTGGACTGAGGACCGGTTGGCTGTTTTGGGCGATGCCGCACATCCTTTCCTACCGTACCGTGCATCAGGCGGTGCTATGGCTATTGAGGACGCTGTCTCCATAGCTGTCATGCTGGCGAGGGGTGTTTGCTCCGAAGATGTCCCAGCGCGTCTGAAGCTGTACGAGAAAGCTCGCCGTACCCGGGCAACAACCGTCCAACAATTGACGCGGAAGAGCTCTCATGGACCTCTTCCGCCATCTGAAGGTAAATTATTCGACTTACCATTACGTGACTCGGCTGACTAGTATGCAGAAAAATCAATTACCGAGTACATTTACGGCCATGACGAGCACGACCATTCGACTCAGGTCCTCCGCAAACACCTCTGGAGCAGAGGGCCGCAGAAGTACTGGCGGCAACCCATTGTATTCGGCCCTATGCCGGGTCCCAGACAAGATTTTGAAGGTCGTAGCCGTCTCAGTCAATCATTCAAGTCCACGTTTCAGACAACTTCGATCCGGTTCAAGACGAGTCGGACGCTGCTCCAAAACCTCCTTCCAAACGATTCGTACTCATTCGGTACGCCCAGCACAGTCGCAACTGCAAGCATCTCGCAGACTCTGCTCAATGGCATGGACTGGCTCGGCGGCGGCGGCTACCGCCATCTCGGCCTATACATCGAAGGGGTACAGTACAAGAAAGTGGACGGGGAAGTCGTCAATGGGACCTACCTTCCCATCCTCTTCGAGAGTCTGACAGATCCAATCGTGAGCGGGCGCGAGGAGCTCGGTATGCCAAAGCTGTATTCCGCGATTGACGCCAACGAGCGCGACGAGTCCTACTACCTGCAGGCTAGCTGGCAAGGCGCCGTTTGGGGGCGATTCCGTTGGGAGGGGTTGGAGGATAAGGATCCTGCTGCACACGCCGCACCATCAGAGGGTGGTGTGTTAGTTCACCGCTACGTTCCTAGAGTCGGTGCAGAAGGCAAGGGCGAGGCAGAGGTGGAATATCCAGTGTTTGTGCCGAATGCGGACGAGTCCAAGCTCCTGGTCTCGAAGGTAACGCGGGTGCGCACGGCCAAGAAAGCTGGATTCGAGATTGATGGGCTCGACTGGAAGGCACTGCCAACACTGCATCACATTATTTCGCGTCTGGCAGAGATTCCCATTGATGAGATTCTGTCTGCAAAGGTGGTCGAGGGCGAGGGAGTGTCAGATGTTTCGTCTGCGAGGCGCATAGAATAGTTGTCTGTAGCTTTATAATCAATCAATGATAAATGCAAGCTCACATCCGTGATAACTGTCTAACCCGTAAAGTGGTAGGAAAAGGGACATCCGCATCGACTGCCAAGCCTCTCTCCAGAGCCTCAAAATTGGTTCGTGTTCCAAAGTTCAAACACCGAGTGGATCAGTCAACTACGTACTGCCAATTGACATAACAAATCTTTCGCTGAATCGCTAATTTGCCTGCTCCAGTCGATGTGTCCGCCTGTCCCTGAGGAAACAGTCCCTTCCGGTCAGCGATGTGCTTCCGAATGGCCGCCGGCAGTGAATGACGTCTGTTTGCGCGACGCGTCGTGGATGTCGCGCCGAGCGTTGGTACCACTACGATCCTTCGTTGATCCCCCTGACATTTCTGGGAGGTAAAGACAGCATTTCTCTCGCTCTCTTTTCTCGAGTTCTCGACCCCTTCAATCCTGCCCGACCTTCTCCATCAGCTACCATTCGCCTCTCACAATGCCTGCGAAACGCGCCGCTCAAGATCCTCCCGCGGCCAACGCGAAACGGGCGAAGGCGGGAACCGTTGCGACCGCGACCACCACCACCACCAGACCAAGGAACAAGCGGTGGTCGGCCGTCTCAGTCTCTGGTAATATCGATTCAGGGTATTACGAAAACCTCGATTACGACAACTACCACTGCCTCTGCCAGGGAAGAGTGGATGGAAATATGGCCAGTGATTTTGAAGACGACAGCGAGGAGGAAGATGAGGATGAGAACGACAGCGAGAGCGAGAGCGAGAGCGACAAGCCAAAGAAAGCTAAGTGCAACGGCGGGCTAACATGCGTCTGCAACAAACCCGCCTTAGAGCATCCAGAACACCCTTACACCGTCTCCGTCTCCGGGCACCGCAAATTTACAGACCTCGTCGCTCATACTAATTTGCGCTCACCGGATGCCTTCGACATGTACATATTCAACGATTTTGAAGGTTATGGTGTCCTCGAAGTCCTGCAGAACCTTGTTCTCGACTTCATCGAGGCCGAGGATAATTGGAAAGAACAGTGGGCTGTATGCGAGTCAATCCCACTATACTGGATCAGCAATGCTCTCATGCCTTTCACGATGTACGTCCTTTGTCTTCATGGTGGTTTATGCTGTCCTTGCTAACTTGCGTTTGTGAACGTAGGATTGACGGAAGCGATGTGGGCGCCATCACTGGCTTGCTCGCGCGCATGTTTCTTACCATGCTCGCCAACCTCGAGTCCGCGGGCCTGCTCAAGCCCGACTCGGATGTCAAGAACCTACACTTCGTCATGGCTCAGTATCTTATGCTAGCCTCCGAGATGCGGGAATACAGTTTGTTAAACGAGGATGATTCAGCCAAGGTCGAAGGTCACTTCGATGCTTACGTCTTGGCGTATGCGAAAAAGTATCAGATCAAACTTCGAGGCCCATCCGACCTAGATGAGCTTGTGAAGAGTATTGAGGAAGAGTTCGACGAGGGGGATACTAAACTCCCAGCTCCTTCTGCTGATCCATGGAAGTGGGCTGCAGCTCATAAAGCCTATGTGAAAGAGCACAGCGAGGGACCCTTGTCGAAGAAGGGTAAAATTGGGGGCGACAATTACGATATTACTGCCATGACCAGTGCGGAGCGCAAGAAGCATAGCTTTAACAAGAAAGACCCCCTCGGCAAGAAGGAGCTCGACGCCATCAAGAACGGCATGATTATGCAGTTGGGATAGGCGGTCGATTTTGCTAGCCGGGTTGGCTCCTGTGTACTACTATACCCCGTTTTGGTACTCTTCTTTATGTTTCATGTAAGGCTAGCTGTGGTGTATGCAATATCAGGCAAGGATTTCAATCCCTCCTCGCCTTGGCCAACTCTAGAATTGCGGATAAGGAAGTATAGATCCCAACAGCTATGGTCAGGATAATAATTCCGGTCTGGAGGATAGGCAAGACAGTGAGCGTCTTCGAGGCCTTCCTTCTCGGCTTGATGCTCCTTAAAGTCCCGCAATCGTGGATGAACCATAAGCTAGGCCAACTTCAGTCCACGCCTTTTCTGCAAAGTACCGAAACAGGCAGCCAACTGTGTTCTCTAGTGCGACTCGTCTATCAAAAGTCCCCTTCTCGGTGTCCTGGTTGGAGCTGAGCGCACGCTGAAGCCGCAAGCCAGCGGGATAGTTCCGGGAGAGCGCCCAAACCAGGTTAGGCCGCAAGGGTTGTTAGGTTCAAGGTTCATCATCCATCTAGGCTTTGTTTTCAAAAGTACGGTAGCAGTGTGGTAGTGGTGCGGGGAGGAGTGCGAATATATATCGACAGACGAGCGCGGCTATCGAAAATCATTTCTAAGCGAACTGGCTGGCCCCAGAAGATATCCGAGAAGTTAACTCTTGCTGAGAAATCACTATTTAAAAGCACATAGGATCCTCCACGACTCGGGAACATTCCACGTGTGCCTGACTTGTACATCTATCGTTGTATAGATGACGCATGTCGGTTGCCTGAGCGGTGATTTTCATTCTCTGGGCCCGCAGTGTTGCTCCTCCCCAGGAACCACAACTCCTTCCCCCTCAACCAGAGCTTCTTTCGCTCCAGATTCTCAGCTCACTTCTTCCCGTTCTTCTTCTCCATTCAAACCTACTATCAAATATTCCTTTCGCCGTCTGTCCTTATCCGTCTCACTTCTTTGACTCATTGTATTATATCAGACTGCTGTCAGCCCCGTTGAGCGTCCTACGTCTCTCTCCGACCCTCCCTTCACCTGCAATATTTCGTGTACAATAAA
>MU628267.1:0-108919 GCA_025688815.1 Aspergillus carlsbadensis
CCCAACACCTTTTTCTCTTTCTTTCCTTCTCTCTGTACCGCCTCCTAGTCGGTTGGCATATTTGAAAGACAGCATATGCTGATATATTGTGTTCCAGCCCGAAACATGCAATCCCCGGCCTTTAACGCCGAATACGCTTCCTCCATCCCTGCAATCAAGGAGCAAGCCGAAGCCGTCAAGGATGACCCGGATGCTGTGCTGGATCTGCTTGTTGCCGTTCCCGAGTACGACTTTGGGTCTGGCGTGTGGTTCCTTACGACGCACTGTGAGGAACCAATTCGGACAGCCCTGCAGAGTGGGAGTGAGGAGGGATGGAGGGGTTTTATTGTTGAGTGTGTGGGGACGGAGGCGAATGATGCGCGGAAGGGGTATTGGGTTCGTGCAAAGGGGGCTTTGGGAGTTTAGTGCCAGGTATGACGGGAGTATATATTGAATCCGCAGTGGATGGATCCATGGGCTGCATGCTATCTATTCCACTCGACTCTATTCTACCTGTGGATATTGGTGTGGTGGAGGCGGGGGGAATGCGTCAAATCTTCGTGACTGCGTCTCGTGAGTGTATTCATAGAATCTAGAAGCGAAAAAGAAAGCAAGAGTTTTACAAAACACCCTTGGTGCTAACAATATCACCGGCCCCAATCTCACCCTCGACGCGTCTCGCGCATGCTGTCCGGATAGCAACAGCTAACGCCTTGAACGCGCTCTCTGCGCGGTGGTGGTCGTTGTCGCCATACGTGCAGCCCACATGCAGCGTCACGCCCGCCGCCTGTGCAAAGCTTTGCAGACCGTGTGTGATCATTTCCGTGCTGAGGTCGCCGATCTTTTCACGGCGGAAGCCAAGGTTGATGACTGCCCATGGCCGGCTAGAGAGATCAATCACGGCCCATGAGAGGGCCTCATCGAGGGGTGCGTCGCCGCGGCCGAAGCGCGCGAGCGATTGGCGGGTACCCAAAGCGGAGGTGAATGCAGAGCCGAGAGCGAGGAAGGTGTCTTCGGTTGTGTGATGGTCGTCGACTGTTTCATTCTGTTAGCGGGGCTCATTCTGGCTAAGCTGAGCTGTGTTTAGCGTACTATATAGATCTCCCTTGGCTCTAATAGCCAAACTCCATCCCGAGTGCTTTGCCAGCGCATGCAGCATGTGGTCTAGGAAGCCAATGCCCGTACTGACTGTGATTTGTTGCGTGGGTGTGAACTGGGTTGCGTGCGCTGCATCCTTGGGCGGAACAATGCCGGTCTTTGCGACTTCGGCCTCCTTGGGGTCGGAGGGGGCAGGGAAGTGCTGGGATGATTCGTAGGGAGGGAGGACACCGCCGTCAAGGGAGAGGGAGACTTGGATCTTGGTCTCGTTGGTGACTCGAGAGATTGATGCTGTGCGGGCGGGGAGGGGCATCTTGAAATGTGGTGGCGAGATTATTAACCCGAGTGAGGAGGTCGGCTTCGGTCTGTGTTGATGGGGACACCGTTTCGAGCGTGTTGACCTGGAGAGTATATCGTACTAGTATTTTCGATATCAATTGGGTCTTGTTGAATAATCGGACTGATGCTGTTGGTTGTTGGCTCCGGATACTTGATTTTTCTCCGGCGGAACTTATCCCGCGTATCAGTATTATGTACCGGACCTGGAGCAACTGTTGATCCAGCTGCGTCATCTTGCGCTTCATCTTTTGGAGAGAACCGAAAGCCTAAAGTCAATTGACAATACAGGCGGCTACAATAATGCCTCCGCCATCATCGCAAAGAGCGGACGTTGAGCCGCCGGAGGAAATCACCTCCGAGGCGGTTCGTGGGTTCCTGACTGGTGCTTTTCGCGTATGTCTTCAAGCTTCGCCATCAGCAGTCCGTTGAGCGGTCATTTGCTCTTTTTTTTTTCTGGGTGGGCTGACAAGCTGGATAACATTAACGGCATAGTTTGGCTCAGTCTCTATCCTCGCCCATATGATCATGATCCTCCCCCATCCTTTCAAGTTCTCGCCTGCTTCCCCCGCACAAGGTCCTCCGCAGCATATGCAGGAACAACCTCAACCACGCCAGTCGCCATTCTCAAAGGAGTATATCCGATCGAGGTTATTCTACCGTCCGTTGGAAGGCTTTTCCGAGTGGCTTTCTCCGGCAGCCCGGATCTACAGGGGGCTGACACCGCAGTTCAAGGTTTTTCTTCACATCGCGGCCATGACGCTGGGAGGCTGTGTCTGGGCTGAGCGCAGGGTCAATAGCTATATCAATATGATTCGAAAGGTAAAACGGGCAGAGCGGTTGCAAGCACAGCGAGAGGCTCGGCTTCTGGAGTGAGTGAGCCTCAGTGATTGGTGAACCCTGGAAAAGTTCAAATGCAAGGCGAGCTCTCTCAATGTGCTTGCTCGGGTCTTGACTCTTTTCATCAACAGTCTGAGACGAGGCTGACTTTTCGCCACTGCGGAGACTGTTGCGCCCAAGAATAGCACTGTACATCACCCTCTTTGATACGTATCCAATCTTACTTCATCCAATAACTCAAAAAGGTAAATATTGCCCCGTTTTCGGCGAATAATGTGAGAATAATGTGAGTTCTGAGTGGTGATGTCGGGTTTCAGGAGATTGCAGCGGGCTTAGGAGAAGCTATTTCGAGTACTCCGTACCTCGTGTCGCCAGCTGCAGGCTAAGGGAGCTGTTGCAGAATACGTTGTAATAATAATAATAATAATACATGGTGAATCTGAGTGAGATTTGAGATCGCGAACCCGGAAGCCAGTGGTATGGTTCGTAGATCCTTAATTAAGGGAGACCAAACTTTCAAGGGCCAGCTTCAGCAATGGCGGGAATTGTCACGTCAAATGAATTCATTCTGCTCCAGATGAAAGAAGGTCGGCGAAAGGTGTCGGGCCGTTGCTGAGCGGGGGAATCTGCTAGCAATACGGAGTAGCGATGCGGTATATCAGCGCGTGTCTTTCCACGTCAATACGAGAAATGAGAGAAGGGAATAATGGTTGAGAATGCACCTCACCTTTGCGCGAGGCGAATATTCACCTTCAGGCTTCAGGCAGCTCCTCCAGCGTCCAGCGAGCTAAGAGAGTGGAGCAGAGCTTAGGTATAGTGCATCAGCTACGCCTCTGATACGAGTAGCGGATGTTCTGCTAATACGTTTCGAACGAGCCGAACGACGGCGGCGAATCACCAAAGGCTCAGTATTTGGGACGATCAAGAGTTCGGAGTTCAGACTTCAGAGGGCAAAGAAGTTGAAAAGTAATGTCAAAGCATGCGGCAACATCAGGGTGACGTAGACATTGCTCAATCGTGAAGCAATGTTGACATTTCAATGGTGATCATCACAAAGAGACTATTGCGCGACTCGCGAGAAGAGAGACCATTGAATTCAACTCCAGGTCGGTCAAGGTCGTGGGCCAATATCAGGCGCTGTCTGGATGGAGCTGAGAAGGATGATGATAGGCGTCCGCTTTCGGCGTGTCGAGCATCGCGTGGATAACTCCGGAGAAGCTCAAGTCCAAGAGCTACGATAGTGCTATCTCTTTCCTGGTAATGGTTCAGCTTGCTGTGCCCTGATCCGGCTGGCTTCTGTTCATCCTGTCAATTTAGCTTCGTTTGCAGTTCGCAATTTCGTTGATTCGTTCGTCCTCGTCCTCGTCCTCGTCGTCGTCGCCATGCGTTAGTTGAGTATATTGACATCATCCCCGAACGGTCCAATCTTAAGATTGGGTCAGGAACTGCTCAATAATCGCTTTCTTTTTTGTTTCGGTTCCTGACCCACGAGTATATGTTGTATGATAAATCAGGGCACTTGAAGTAGCTGCTCTCCGCTGCTTTCGCCCACCTGGATTGCCCCATCCGGTGTTAAATCCACTCTCCAGGCTTCATCTCTGGAACAACACGAGGACTGCAACCTTCCACTTTGCGAGTTACGAGAAGGACGACTCAGGCCTTCCGTAACTCGTTTATTATTCGATAAAAGTTGATCATACTTTCTCCATCTTCTTGGGCCTCTCAATAGCACTGTTTCTAATTGGGCGGCTGTCGCAAATTTTTGACTGCTGCACTCACGCCAGTTTTACGCCTCTCTTTCGTCTCATTCAACGCATTCAGCGGTGTCTTTTGCTCAATTGCGTAGTACTAATACCGTCGACGGTCCTGCAGCGTCTGGATGGCACGGTAAGGCTTTGAACTCCTATTGAGGCTTCCACGGAGTCGTGATGTATGTTCCACTTGCTTCTCCTCCCTGAGGCTCCCCCTCTTCCAAGGTTCTCCTTCCTCGCTCCCCCATTTGTCTTGTCTCTTCCCTTCTCCACCTTTCTAATTTCTGTACGCTTAGCTTGTCTTGCATCATGTCCATTCAATATGCGCTGCTTATCGTCCGGTGACAGCTGACTTTCTTTTTCTTCCTTTTCTCTCCGTTTAGTGGGTGCAACATACATACCCGTCGTCCTCGATGTGATAATTGCTCCGATCTCACAATCTCCTCCACAACCTTCCCCCGGCTCGACTGCCCTTTGTCTCTTCTCTTTCTCCGGCTTCGGTGCTTTCCTTCGTGATGGCAGAAGGTTTGGGAAAGAGGGAGCGAAGAAAGAGTTTGGGTGCGTTTGGCCCACTGTCAACAACAGCCAATCCCGGTCCTATCCCACTCGACCGTTCGACAACCCATGATGCGAATGTCCTGCGAAAGAGACAGCGGCGCAATTCGGGCTTTTTTGGGGGCAGGAACCCCAGTCCCGTGAGAGCTCCCGCCGGCCATCGCGGGCCGGGTACCGAGAATCCAACTCCCCGAGTAGCGTCTTTACCTCCGATCGCCATTGACGGTCCCCCTCGATCACGCCGAAAATCACTACAGAAAAGACGCACCTCCGTGTTCGGCTCCCTCCGGTCGCTCCATTCGCTCGATGATGACGAGCAACGCCGACATTCCGGTGATGGCGAAGACGCTGCTGGGAATGGAGTGGGGTCGATCATACTACACCACGGCGAGATCCAGATCACTGGTGGAATGTGGAGGAAGAAGAGCCAATATCTTGTTCTAACCGATACTCATCTTGTTCGTTTCAAGAGTCTGAACAAGGCAATGGATGTGTTTCCGTCTATCCCTCCATCAATGGCTCGAACGGCCGCAAACCGACAGTCCATCGCATCGATCAGCTCCTTGCAGGATCCCCAGCTCTCTGCCACGGGCGACGCCTCCTCGGGAATCCCATTGAACAGCATTGTTGCTGTTTACATGCTTGATAATGAAAAACCATCGGCGTCAGTAGAGGTGGCCTACATGGACGAACGGACACAGAAGACGACATTTATCCAAATGCAAACACCGGACCTTCAGGAGCTCAATCTTTGGATGGTCGGCATTCGATCGGCAGCTGAAATAACTCGCGGCACTTCTCCCATGCAGTTTGAAGTAAGGGCGTTGGACTGCGTTATCAGAATGCTGGAGCACGAGCGCGATTATGACCCAGAAAGCTTTCGTATGTTCCGCGTTATTCAAATGGCCTCTAGCAAATCCGCGGCGCGGGCGTCATCGGACGAACTTACAAAACTATCACCAACTGGATGCTATCTTGCGCTTGGGATACACAAGCTTCATCTAGTCGCGCTCAATAAGATGACCAACCGCGGTTCAACAACGTCACTGACTGACCTCGACATTGCATCTTCGTCCTTTGGCCTCATGAACCTGACAAGCCTATCAATGGAGTGGGGTGACGACAGCCTGCATTTAACATTTCGAGTTCCGCTCCAGAAATCATGCTCAATGTTTCTGGCATCTGTGCATTCGTTGGAAATTGCCTATTGGTTAAGGCAGCAGACCGAGTATCTCCGCCCGCTCTGGCTCAAGCAACCTTATGATTTTATCGTGCCACGAGACCTAAATAACGAAAGCAACTTCCCTCCCATATGCCTGGACGAAGATTACGGCTGTTTCGATCGGACCCTGGTCGCCTACTGTGCAAGCTACGACATTGACACCTCGAACATCCGATATACTATAGACGACCAATGCGATGATGCACCCTGCTTCAGATTGCTACGGCCGGCGTCGCCTCGCCGGAGTAAGTATACGGCGCTGGAATTGATCGCCCTCATGCGAACACTGAGATACAACGAGGCCTTCCGCTCGATTTCATTCAATGGAGTGAGTCTGGACGTGATTCAAGGCCTGCGAGATTTACATGGGATTGACAAAGATGCATTGCTAACCCGTTCAAACGCTCAAATAAATGTTCCCGGCCAGGAGAGCCTGTCAATCCTGTCGCAGGAAATTCGAGCACTGACTTTGAAGAGCAAATGGCTACGACGTTTAGATTTTTCCCATACACTAAGTCGAACACCCAAGTCTGACAAGGAGAGTCACGACCCTGGCTGCGGAATCCCCGAAGCGATATTTCCGATTTGTCGTCGTGAACTCACAAGTGTTGACTGGGTCGTTTTGAATGGGATTAAACTCGGTGACTCTGACTTGGATTATCTTGTTGATGCAGCTTCGCAACGGGGAAGCCATTTCCGTGCTCTAGAAGTGGGCAATTGCGGCCTGTCAGTACACGATATTGACCTGCTTCTTTCAACTACCGTTGCTCAGGTTTCGACTCTCGAGGCCATCAATATCTCCGGCGTACAAGGCCGCATCAAACCGGATATGCTGCAGCAATATCTTGGTTACTTTGGCCAGATCAGGAAACTTGATTTGTCCCGAATTGCTAGAACCTCCGGTCCTGAATCTCTCATCTCTGCTCCGATTCTTTTCACTTGGCGACTTGAAGAACTTTCATTGAGCAGAACCGCTGTCAATAGGGAGACGGTGGACTCAATTGCCACTTACTTGGCCAGCGATCGCTCTGAACGGCTGCGAATTGTACGCCTTGAACAGTGCGGCCTTACTGGACAAGATGTCGCAATCTTTCTGCATTCGTTAACGGTTATTCAACAAGGTCGTAATCTCCACCTGCACGTCAATGACAACCGGTTGGACCTCGGCTGTTCATATCTCTGTGATGCCATTGCGCAGGGTAAAACACCGTCTCACTTGTCGATGAGGATGATTGATTTCAAGAGGGAAGAGCAGTTTCAGGACCTAGCCGAAGCCTTACGGAAGAACCGCACCTTGAAATACCTTGATATCTCCAAAGCATCCCTTCCATATGACGCTGGGCCGGAAACATGCAAGTCACTGCAATTGATGTTTGATGAGAACGACACCCTCGAGGATCTAGATATCAGCGGCGAGAGTGCGCATCTGGATGTCGCACGGTTTGGGATTGGTCTCAACCTGGCGCTGACTGGTTTGAAAAAGAACAAGTCATTAAAAGTGCTGAGAATTGAACATCAGAAACTCGGGCTACAGGGTGCCAATACCCTGGCTTCTGTATTAGAAAGCAATACCAGTCTCCGCGAGGTTCACTGTGAGAACAATGATATCAACCTCCAATCGTTTACGGTGCTAGTCAATGGGCTCCAGAAGAATCGAACCTTGCTAAGCCTGTCATGTATGGATCTTGACAGAACCCGATCTCTCGACAAGGTGCGCCGAGAAATTGACAACGTGAAGCGAGAATTGAGTATTTCTCAACACTCGACTACGAGCTCTCTTCGCAGATCATTGCATGCTGCAATCAATGCGAAACATATCTCGGTCGCCAACAAATTCGCCAAGCATTCACATTCTCAAGGTCATATACGTGCCACTGCAAGCTCACTTTCAGCTGTCGAGAGCTCTACTCCCTCCCCTGGAAACCAACAAATAGAGGCTATCTTGCAGTCATTGAGTTCAAAATGGGACACCGAAGTTACTCGTTTGCGCCGATATCTCTTCCGAAACTACAACCTGGCCAATAGCATCAATGCGAATGGAGTCGAGCTCATCGGCGATGATGCCTCCAGCGATGGGCGTCCTGCAACCGCAGCCAGCCTCGGAACTATGCTAGAGCAGATGAAGCTGGACGTGACCCTATCTACCAACGAGATCCAACCCCCTATTAGTGCACCGCCACCCCACAAAGCAAGCGACAGTCCGCATCTGGATATTTTTCACAGACTCGACACCGAGAGTAACCTAGATAATGAGCTCCAAAAATCTCCGTACCTGTTGCCAGATTCCGATGCCGCTTCTCGCACCTTCCCATCAGACTATGCCATATCCAACTCCTCAACCCGTTCTGGGCTTCCAGTCCCTGTTCTGCCGTCAGCCATCAGCAAATCGAGTAGCGTCCGCAGTACTCGAAGTTCTAGCACCGTCTCCACAAGCACTGGGACAGGCGCAAGTGCCAGAAGCGCATACGGAACAGCTTCCTCAACACTCAGAGGCTTCCTCTCCTCGAGGGAGCAACGGAAGCTAGAAAGCATGAAATCTGGGGCAGTGTGTGTATCAGGCGATAGACCACCAACTTTGGACTGGTCGCCACCTCACTTTGACCTGGGAGACTTTCGTTACTAGGTCTTTCGTTCGAGCCATTTGCGGCTTGCTCAATTCCAACGGCATCCCAGAATGATTTATGAACCCCAATGATCACTTAATCTGAAAACCATTTTCGCATTCGCAGCTACAGCGCTCTAAAACAATTCTTACGCCACTCGCTCGAACTCCAGCTACTCATCTGAGAAACTGATCCATAAAGTTCCCGCTGTTCATGTCGATATACCCTCAATCCAAATCTCATTTTCCTTACCTTCGGTTTCCTGCTCAATCCGGTCACTCTCCGTTCTTCACCCCCGCTCCCCCTCCTTTTTTTCCGTCGTCTTTCAAGAATGACGAGCGAACATCCAAAAGATACATGTCACCGCATCTGATGACGTCTATCCCATCTCACCTCGAGCATCTCAATCATGCCAACGGCAATTGAAGATTCTAGCGGGATCCTCATTCTCTTCGTCTTTGTCTTTTTTTTCTCTTTTATCCAACATGACTTACTTGTTAATGACATAGAATATCACTCAGCCCTGGGAGGTGTGTTTTACCCCGTGCTCGGGGGCTTTTCTCTGTGTTGCGCTATCTCATGGCGAAGTTTGTGTGTAAACTGACTGGACTTGTTTTGAGCATACCTGTTCCCTTTTGTTGATACTTGCAGGCGGGCGTTTGGTCGGATGGTGTACATGTACTAGGTAGGACGATTGTATATATAAGATCAACTTGAGATATATGTCTACAGTAGTAGTTTTCTCTAGTGATAAACACGCGTATATCATAATAATGTAGACCTCTAGAACTCCACCATTCGAAAATAAGTACGCTCCAAAGGAATAATAGTACATGATACAAAAGAATCCACCTTGAAAAGGCTCGTCTATAATAATAATGTACAAGGCTGTAATATACAAAGTCGGGAAAACTGAAGATTGAACGAGACATTAGACCTTGACGCCATCCAAAACAAGCATGCCCAGCTCTTTATCTTGTCTTTCCTGCGTCTTGCGAAGCGCGCGTCCCCTTTGGGTTAGATCTTTCAAAGTCTGGTGGAAACTGCTTGACTCGCGCCAAGCTTTGTCGTTTTGTCCATGAACGATAGCGCGGCGTTTCAGGCACATATCGTAGTATCTGACAACCTGATGTCCCTCCAGCTCGCATATTTCGAACTCGACGGTCCAGTTATCGTGGGGATTGAGGTTCTCTGGTCGTGGAACAGGGTTGTCGTTGACGCGGTTGGCGATGGTTAGGGTCATGGCGCCGAGCTCACGGGGCTGGGATGATCCAGGCGCGGCGGCCGCCTCACCAAGAGCCTCTGCTTCTTTTCCTTCTTGTTCTTCCTCAGAAAGTTGCTCAGGTGAGGTATCTTCTGGTGCGAGATGTTCACGGGCTTGGTCGTCCGACGCGGTGGTCGCGGCGGACTCCTCCGGTTCATCTTCAGTAGACTCGAGATTCAGGATTCGTCGCTCAATCGCGTCGATTTCGGCCTTGTTTTTGTTTTGGATGGCTTCAATCTCTTCGCCCGTCACAGGCTCGTAGAAAATGTACATATACGGTGTATCGGTGGGCCGTGTCTCAATGTGGAAGCGAAGAGACCTTTTAGGAAACTTGGCTGTGGCCTTGTTCAGGACTTTGTTCCAGAGTTGGAGGCTCAGGCGGAACTCTGCGTCACCGAGCGTGGTGTCCCACTGGCCATGCAGCGCTTGGTCCATTTCTGACAAGCTAATGTACTGGAAGCCAAAGATTTGTTGTATATTGTGATATGCCACGAATATACCGTCCATGCGCCCCATGCGGACCTGAAGAGAGTATTTGAGGAAGGCAGAGCGAATCATATCATAATACTCGCGCTCGTACGACTCAAAGTCGCCGAAGCGTGATTTGATTTGGTAACCTAAACCTTCCTCAAACTCATCTGCATTCTGTCGAATTGAGACAACTGCACGGGTCTTTAGGTCGAACATGCCAGTCCCTGGAAGGCGCGGGTCGTATGCGTCTAGCTGAGACCTCATCATAAAGTCTCCCAGTGTCGAGTAATGGTAACTTTCTGGAGTTAGTTGCTCCTCCGCTGCAGTGATTTTGTTTTGATGAGATCTCCGGTAGCGCTCAAAGTGCTCCTTTGGTACAGTGAGAAGCTTCTCCATCGACTTGCCCAAACTCATTAGAACGTTGGCCGAATCGTACTCCTTGTCGGCATCTATCGCGTAGACGCCATCATCGTACCGCAGGAAGATAGCTGCAGGAGCACGCATAACTTGTGTATAGTTCAGCGCCGCTGGTGTGAAGCCTCGAGATACTGCGCTGGTATTGATCGGGCGCCATGCTGAGAGCAAATAGTGAAAATGTGATAGAACGGATGTCATGCTCGACGTGGAGCCGATATACTTCCTCTTGTGTTGAATAGCTATATCCCGGAGGGTGCTGTCGCTCGAAGAGGTGATGTAATCTTTTAAAGCTGCAAAGTCGAATTCGGTCACGGGCATGATGGACCCTAAATAAGGGTCAAAATTATGAACGCGAGTCCGAGGATCTCGGAGCTGATAGACCCCAGGGCTTTGAAAAGAAAGAAGTCTTATTAGCATACGGATACAAATGGTGGAAAGGAATACGTACTTGAATAGAACTCTCTCCAAGCCGTACGAGAGTTGTGGGACTTGCTGGTGAATTTTTGGGCGCACCTCTTCACATATGTTCAGTTCAATGTCCACTAGAAGTTGACAGGATCAAGTCATTTACCTTTAAATCCGGTTTTTTTACTCTTCACAGACGTCACTTCACGAATCCGGGACACTATGGCTTTGCGAACAAGTGTTGGAGGTTCAGGGAATGTGAATGTTTTGGCCATGGCGTTTTCTCCTGGTTTCTCCCCACCATCTAACTGGGAGACTATTTCATTCACAGTAGATACGAGCTTTGGTTGATGTTCTCTGAGAGGGGTCGCTTTTTCGGCAAACTTGCTCTTTCCTCTCAGTGTCGACTGGGCTATTAAAGTCTGTTATAACCAAAAAAAAATGTGGATTAGCCTCAAAAAACACAGCTGGGTCAGACCAGGTACAAATGAACCGACCTCTGTAAGAGTCAAGAAGGTATCCTCAATGGACTTTGCGGAGTTAGCCTTGCTTCTGGAGTGAGTCTTGCCTCTTGAGGCAGCTCGGGTTCGTTTATTGCGGCGAGTCTTCGGCTTGGAAGCATCTCGGGTGTGTTTATTGGGGCGAGCCTTGCCCCGAGACCTTTTTTCGTTTGGTTGGCTTGACTGCGTCTCAACCGAATCTAATCGCGACAGAGATGTTCTGGAAAACAATCGTGTCTGGGCACGAACCCCGGCTAAGCAGGAGAAGCAGACATGCTCACGAAGAATGGGGTCTGAAGCAGACCGCAGCAATGTCCGAAACATCCGGCATGTACATAGGACGAACGCTGGAACAAGTCTTTTTGTGTCGTGAATAGGAAGAGCATGAATGGAAGAAACGCGCGACACTGGCGTTCATTGAATCTTTTTTTTGACCGCCTTTCTGCAATATACTAGTACTAGTATGACTCGGAGCGTCATGTACGATACATACAATACACAGTGCTGCGTAATGTTGGAGGGCTCCGAATCCGGGGAGGGGTGGCTTTGACCGGAGAAAAAAAAGCCCCGCTCAAAAAAAAAGTTACTCGACACTCTGTTTTCTGCCTTTTGTTCACAGATCTTAACAGCTGCTCTCGCTTTCAGCAGATCGACTCCTGTCGTACTCCTCTAGAGGTATAGAGGTAAGTTTCATTTGACCGTCTTCCTCCCTTTAGTTCATTCACCCAAATTGCCTCCGCCGTACATCAATAGAGAGAGGGGTATGTGGGCAACTGCCCCTCCACCCGTTCAGTCGCTCAATCGTATCAAAGTCCTTCTCTAACATTGGGTCCGGCAAATCAGGTTTTCTCGAGATTCCTCGCATTGCAATGGCTCAGGAACGTCTGCGCATCCTCGTTGTCGGCAACGGCGGGCGTGAGCATGCCCTGGCGTGGAAACTCAGCCAATCGTCCCGGGTCGACATTGTCTACGTCGCTCCAGGAAACGGAGGTACCGCCGCAGGTACCTCAAGCAATATTGAAAATGCCAATGTCAAAGGAGACGACTACCCAGGGCTGGTGGCCTTTGCCCAGAAGAACCAAGTCAACCTTGTCGTTCCCGGCCCAGAGGCTCCCCTAGTTGATGGAATTCAGGGATATTTCCAGGCCGGTTTGTCCAGCCATCCTCCTGAAATTCCTACATATCAGTTAGTGACGGTTTTAAAGTCGGCATTAGGTGCTTTGGCCCATCAAAAGCTGCCGCACGTATGGAGGGCTCCAAGGCCTTTTCGAAAGATTTCATGAAACGCCAGAACATACCCACTGCCGCGTACGAGAACTTCACAGACTATGAGAAAGCCCGCCAATATCTGGATAACGTCTCTCATAACGTCGTTATCAAGGCCGATGGCTTGGCTGGTGGAAAGGGTGTCGTCATTCCTACAACCAAGGAAGAGGCCCACCAGGCTCTCCGTGAAATGATGCTTGATCGCCAGTTTGGTGATGCCGGAAATGAGGTTGTCATTGAAGAATGCCTCGAGGGAGACGAGCTCAGTGTCTTGACATTCAGCGACGGCTACTCGATCAAATCCCTCCCCGCTGCTCAGGACCACAAACGTATTTTTGACGGAGACCTGGGGCCGAACACGGGTGGTATGGGGTGCTACGCCCCCACACCCATCTCTTCGAAGCAGGTCCTGGAAGAGATTGACCGCACAATTGTTCAGCCATCTATTGACGGCATGAGAAGGGAGGGTTAGTAATACAGCACTTCAAAAACTTCATCGTATATGCTAAGCGGGCTAACATATCAAAGGCTTCCCTTTCGTTGGAATCCTATTCACTGGACTGATGATGACGAAGAACGGCCCCAAGGTCCTCGAATACAACGTGCGCGGTGGAGACCCAGAAACCCAGACTCTACTGCCTCTGCTTAGCGACGACACCGATTTGGCAGAGATCATGGTGGCGTGTACAGAGCACTGGCTCGACGGCGTTTCCATCAATATCAAGCCCAACTTTTCCACCACCGTCATTGCGGTTGCTGGCGGATACCCTGGGTCATACGACAAGGGCAAAAAAATCACCCTGGACCCTGCCCCAGAAGGCACCTTGATATTCCATGCCGGAACCAACCTTGCTGGAGCTGAGCTGCAAACTGCTGGTGGACGAGTGATTGCCGCTACTGCCACCGCATCTAGCCTTGAAGAAGCTCTGCGCAAGAGCTATTCTGGCATTGAAACAATTCACTTCAAAGATATGTTCTACCGCAAGGACATTGCGCACCGAGCCTTCCGACAACGCGAGGCCCAGCAGTCACTGACATACGCCTCTGCCGGCGTCTCCATTGATGCCGGCAACGATTTGGTCAATATGATCAAGAGCAGCGTTGCGAAGACCAAACGCCCCGGAACCGATGCCGTCATTGGAGGGTTTGGCGGCCTCTTCTCTCTGGCTGCAGCTAACTCTGTTTACCACCCCGAGTCTCCCACTCTCATCGGAGCCATTGATGGCGTCGGAACCAAGCTCAAGATCGCACACGCCGCGGGCATCCACAACACTGTCGGTATTGATCTTGTCGCCATGAACGTCAATGACCTCGTCGTCCAGGGAGCTGAGCCTCTTTTCTTCCTGGACTGCTATTCTTGCGGCAAGCTCGACGTCAGCACTGCCGCCGCCTTCGTGACCGGCGTTGCCGACGGTTGTATGCAAGCTGGCTGTGCCCTCATCGGTGGCGAGACTGCCGAAATGCCAGGTCTCTTCGTTGATGAGTCCTACGACGCTGTCGGAGCCGCCGTCGGCGCCATAAACACATCCGGCCCCAACGCCCGCACTATTCTCCCAGACACATCGGCCATGAAGGCTGGCGACGTTCTGCTCGCCCTGGCCTCCTCAGGCCCCCACTCAAACGGATACTCACTCGTCCGCAAGATTGTCGAGCGGTCAGGCCTCAGCTACAATGACCCCGCCCCCTTCTCTATGCCCTCCTCTTCCTCTTCCTCCACCGATACCCAGACCCTCGGCCGCGCCCTCCTAACACCGACCCGCATATACGTAAAATCCCTCCTCAAAGCCCTCAACTCTTCGGCCCCGTCTTCAATCAAGGGCCTCGCTCACATCACCGGCGGTGGTCTCGTCGACAACATACCCCGCATGCTTCCACCAACCCTAACGGCGCACATCGACGCCAAGTCATGGACGCTTCCCGCTGTCTTCTCATGGCTCAAGAAGAACGGCAATGTTTCTGCGCACGAGATGACCCGCGCCTTCAACTGCGGTGTTGGCATGGTCATCGTTGTGGAGAAAGGGTCCGAAGCTGCTGTCAAGGACCTTCTCGAGAAGGAAGGCGAGACCGTCTACCAGGTCGGTGAGCTCAAGATCAAGGCTGAGGGCGAGGAACCTTGCGTTGTTTCTAGACTCGAGGCCTGGGATGCTTAGAGTGCGACGATCCATTTTCAAATTATCATGTTCAGTATATAGTTGTTGGAAGATCTGGCAAAGAGAAAAGAAATGGCTGTGTTTTACTACTATTTATGCTTATGACCTTTATTCGCAATATCATCTGGACTCCATGCAGCCTCATCAATGACAGTGATTTCACATCATCTTTGCCTGTGCATCCACACACAACCCCTCCCCTCCAACCCAATGTAAACTAGACTGGCGAGGCGGCGCGTCTCTTGTGATATTTTTGAAGTTCGTATTGTTTCCATATGTTACGTTACCCAATATTACACATGCAGCTGCTAGTACTAGTAGTAATTCTAGTAGCAGTAACTCGCAGTATACGCGATGCGTAGATTCCCAACGATTCATGGCTCCGATGTGAATTATATATCATCTTTCTGTGGCATTCGGTAAGAAACAGTACAGTGTCGCATGTCTTCTGCGACACAAAGCTAAGACATATAATACCATCATACTCTGTACTAGGGTGTATTTTATTTGGCTACTTATCCATACTATACTGATATCAAGTTCGCTGCTAGTAACGCGCTGGGAGAGAATGTCGACAATTCCAAGGTTCAAGGGAGGAAACGGGTCAGATGAGAATAGGAGAACAAAACAGAAACAAGTAGTGGCAGAGACCCTTATCAGCTCTGCGGGGAGTCCACAATTTCAGCAGGAGTGCCTGAAGGCGGAACCTCAAGGAGGGGCAGAAAGCAGTCAAAATGAAACAGACGGATTCAAACAAGGATTGAACTATAATGGAAGCTTTCCTTTCACCGCGCTGGCAATAGAACCCATGTACATCGACTTTTCTTGCCTTCGGTCTCCACAAGCCGCCATTCGAATTTGCCCTCCCTGCGCCGAGTGACAAGCACCTCAAACCAACCATCTCTATTCCACAGCTAAAAATCAAGTTCCCTTTTCAGGCATTCTTCCTCCTAGTGCGAGTCAAGAGACGGCTCGTAAGCCACCGTTCATCTCCGTTTGATCTTTTAATATAACAGGAAATACGCGACAACGACAAGATACAACGTAAGAGCTGCAGCAGATGTTAGCCTGGGCCAAATTGCACCCAACTAGAGACATGGCGAGTCCGTACCTTAGAAGCACTTGCGGTGGACGATCGAAGGACCGCTCTCGTCGTACTCCTGCTTGGAGATCCACATCTGCTGGAAGGTGGACAGAGAGGCGAGGATAGAACCACCGATCCAGACGGAGTATTTACGCTCGGGAGGAGCAATGATCTTGACCTTCATGGAAGAGGGAGCAAGGGAGGTGATCTCCTTCTGCATACGGTCGGAGATACCGGGGTACATAGTGGTACCACCAGACTGAGATGTCCGTTAGTACCACACCGGCGACTAAAAAGAGAGAGGGAAGGGGCTTCGTACCATGACAATGTTTCCATACAGATCCTTACGGACATCGACATCGCACTTCATGATAGAGTTGAAAGTGGTGACATGGATACCGCCGCTTTCCAGGCCGAGAACGCTAGGCTGGAAGAGAGCCTCGGGAGCACGGAAACGCTCGTTGCCAATGGTGATGACCTGGCCGTCAGGAAGTTCGTAGGACTTCTCAAGAGCGGAACTCTGAGAAGCGTTCTGAATCTCCTGCTCAAAGTCGAGAGCGACGTAGCACAGCTTCTCCTTGATGTCACGGACAATTTCACGCTCAGCGGTGGTGGAGAATGTGTATCCGCGCTCAGCGAGAATCTTCATCAGGTAATCCGTCAGGTCACGACCAGCCATGTCGACACGAGAGATGGCGTGAGGAAGGGAGAAACCCTCGTAGATGGGAACGACGTGGGTAACACCGTCACCGGAGTCGAGAACGATACCGGTGGTACGGCCGGAAGCATACAGGGACAGAACGGCCTGGATGGAGACGTAGAAGGCGGGGGCGTTGAAGGTCTCGAAGACGATCTGAGTCATCTTCTCACGGTTGGACTTGGGGTTGATGGGGGCTTCGGTCAAGAGGATAGGGTGCTCCTCTGGAGCGACACGGAGCTCGTTGTAGAATGTGTGATGCCAGATCTTCTCCATGTCATCCCAGTTCGTGACAACACCGTGCTCAATGGGATATCTGAGGGTGAGGATACCACGCTTAGACTGTGCCTCATCACCGACATACGAGTCCTTCTGACCCATACCAATCATGATACTATTAAATAGTCAGCGGTCACCGTCCAATTGATGGACAACTCGTTGGGGAAGTTTTACCCATGGTGACGGGGACGGCCGACAATGGAGGCTGCCCGGGCGATGGTTAGCATCCGTATTGTGGAGATGGCAATATGAGTGGGTGGGTGAGACGGTGTGTTCACCGCCCTGGGGGTGCCCGCTGCGACGCAAGGAAACAGCCAACAAACTTCATCAAGTGTACTCGATGGCAGGAGGTAATGAAGGCAGTACTGAGGGGTGCAGGAAAGAATTGAGGGGTTAACTTACGGAAGACGGCTCGGGGGGCATCGTCACCGGCGAAACCGGCCTTGCACATACCCGAACTAGGAGGTTTAACGTCAGCATAACAAATCGGGCGGTGCATGTGTTATAGAACGCATGATAAGTTGGAGCCATCGTTCTCCAGGGATTTATTCCCTCCAACCAGTAGCCGCCAATGCCCAGCTAATACAGTGAGACGGAAAGGCCGTTGCGACCAGCGGCGAAGCGAGGGTGGATGTTCAGGAACAACGACGCAGGATGGAGTGGACATCCCAGATGCCATCAAAAACGGAGTCTTGACATACCCATTGTCGATAACGAGAGCAGCGACTTCCTCTATAAGAGACAAGAAAGTCAGGTTAGCGCGAGGTTTGAGAGATTAGAGAGAAGTGGAGGGGAGGGGAAGGGAACAAGCGAGGGAAGCAAGGCGTCGAGGTGGCAGAAACCTTACCTTCCATTGTGTCTAGGAGTAGATTAAGAAGCGAACTACAGAGAACAAAGGAGAAAAAAAAGAAACGAGTATGATGGGAAGAAAGGGAGAAGGAGAGATAGCTCGAAGAGAGGTGGTGGTTGTTGTTGGGGGAGAAAGTGGAGGAAAGAGAAGGGGAGAGGAAGGACAGTTCAGCAGTCGAGAGTTTGGTGGTCGGTGGTGGAGAGCGAACGAGGGAACGGTCGGTCGGCGGAGTAGTCAGCAGCAGCTAACAGCGCGCCAGAATTGAACAGAACAGAACAAGTTGGAGGGGAAAGGGGGCTGGAAACTGGTCAAGTCCGCTGCTATGATTAGGCGCCAAAGGGGGCTTAGTCTCGTCTAGTCCCAGTTGCTGTCACCGCCACACCAGGTCTTTCTTGGGTATGATACTTTATGTGCAAAGATTGAACAGTTATCCGACTACGAACAGCTCAATTGGTCGGTTTTATACGATTTCCGCCAGAGTGTTGCCTCTCAGGCAGAATGATTTTGTTCCACCGGGCTGAGGCGTCCTCTGCTACCAAGTTGAGAAGATGAATCCTCGTGGGGCACAGCGTGAGAATCCAAGGTTGCGAGAATGGTTCAGCCGGCGTGTGCCAAAGAAAAGGGTCTCCTCCATCTCACATCCTATTCGTTCTATTATTATCATCGTCATACCTAGTACGTAGCTACATCGAACGGCAGGTCAGCATGATGACGACTCTCTCTTTTACTAAAATACTAAAGCCTGAAGGGGAATTCAGGCTCCCGTATTGATTGCCCCGCGTCTAGATTAGGAAGGTTTACGTTCAAACCCTACCGAACCTAAAGTCCTAAACCCCTTCATTTCCTATCTACTTTGAGGACGGTCCCCTTTGGCATCAAGGTCTTTATCAAGAGGAAATTTCCGAGGGTCACAACCGTTATGGAACTTGGAACCTGGTCTTGGACTCTTGATTTGGAGAAGACCGGCCCTTACCGCCTTTTCTATGTTGTAGACCGGCCATCGTTACAGTGCCATTGTCGAGGCAGACTTGGAATGAATCGAGAATTGCGAGCGTAATCGTATTAAACAGCAACCTGCGCTGCGATTTGAGAGACTGTAATGTAGTTATCAAACGCCTGGCTGGTCTTCAGGCGCAGTTGCGATTTTGTACGATCGCGGGGCTCGGCCATGGCGGGGTAGAAGGTCAAGTGTGATAGTACTACCAACACCACTAGAGCCTGAAGAAAGGTTGACAGTGATTGGTCTCAAGAGAGATAAAAAGACTGACCGAGTTTCAAGGTTACTAGGTAGGAGGCTGCATCTTTGTGCATCTAATGCTCCGTGCGTGTCCACATGGTTGAGCGTGTGCTTAGCGTAGAATGGAGTGGAAAGCCATCGCAGTTGCTTGAAGCGTCTGGATCAACTAAGAACGGTACCGCTACTAACTCATGGCCAGTCTCTGGTCTCTTAAAATTCAATCTCCAATACTACTATAATCTTCTGCCAGACCCTCAGGCTTCATCCTTTATAGATAGGTACCTTTTGCCACACGAAAGCTTTAATTGTTATATTTATTTGATTTATTATCTGACGTTACACTTCATTTTCTTTGACTCAATCTGATTTCTATCTCAAAGTAAAAAAAAAAAAAATCGCGTCGACGCCATGGACCCCAACATGAACAATCTCCTCAAATGGGGGATTCAAAACTCTACGAAACCCGATCAAGCTGGCGCCACCAATGCCAGCACAGAAAACAATGCCTCTCAACCTGGCCCCAACATTACCCCAGAGATGCTAAATACGCTGTTCGGCGGACCCTCCGAAGCCGACCTGATGAAGGCCGCCATGGAGGCCTTGCACTCCGACGAGGTCGACCTTGAAAACAAGCTGATCGCCTTTGATAATCTTGAGCTGCTAGTCGAGTCTATCGATAACGCGAATAACCTGGAACCAATGGGCCTCTGGACCCCGCTCGTTGAGCTTTTGAAGCATGAAGAGCCGGAAATGAGAAGCATGGCGGCATGGTGTATTGGGACGGCTGTGCAGAATAACAATAAAGCCCAGGATAAGGTATGAGCCTGTCTTTACTTTTCTCACTTTGAAATTGAACACGAACAATGTTAACGATATTCTCTGTGCAGCTCATCGTCATGAACGTCATACCTACTCTAGTTTCTATATCCACAACAGATAAGACCCTCGCAGTCCGCAAGAAGGCCGTTTACGCCATCTCATCCGGCGTACGAAACTACCAGCCCGGCATGGACGAACTCACGAAACACCTACCGGAGGGCTATGCCAAGAGCGAAAAAGTCGACGCCAGAGACATGGGGGCTATCGATGCTATCATGGACAAACTGCGGTCGCACCCCGTACCATCGTCGTAATCGTCGTCGCCACATTCGTGCTTAGAAGGAACTTTAATTCTGATGCCTTATCCATTCTGTTCTCCTGTGACGTGGATTTAGATGGCAGGCAGACGGCAACTGCAGCGTCTACACGAGCGGCTATTTCATGTGGATTGCGACCTTACCTCCCAAATATACGGAACAGGTTCCCGTGTTAGATTGCGCCGTTGAAGAATATCACCTCAGGATACGTCGCTGAAGGCGCATGCAGTACATACCTACAACAGGACTTGACCCTTGAGATTCTCAACGGCAGCCTGCCGGCTAGTTGGGCCGCCTCTTATGCACTCCTTTCAGGGATTAAAAAGACATCTCTGAATAGGTAATAATGGCGCTATCGAATGCAATATCGATGTCAAAGAATTCAGCAATATCAAGCCATTTTCGTCGGCCAACAGAACTGCAGTATGAAAGCAAACAAACTCGCATTAAAGCGCGACAGACGAATGCCATTTCAACAATCATTTAAGAAAGTTCGACATAGTATACGCTGGAAAGGCAACCGCCCTATCAATAGCATAGTAGACTCGGCGCTCTAGAGTTGTAGGTTGTATGTATAGTCATCTTCGATGTTCTGAGAGACCCAGAGGACAATTGAGCTGTATTGCATGAGCAAATCAAAGAACCGTACCATCGAGCAAACAATGCACTTACCTAAGCATAACCAGCCCATTCGCAACAACATTCGCAATCCCAAAGTACAGCGTCGGCAGCGGATAACCCTTCATAAGGTACTTGAGAACCATCACAGTCTAGTAAGCCCAGCCAGCCACCCGTTAGCAATCGCCATGCCTACACGAGGGGGATTAGAAACATACCACACTCCCCGCCAACCCGCCAGCGAGCAAAGCAAACCCAAGAAACAGGACAAAACGCGCCTTCCATGCAACGCCGTTTCCGCTATAGCTGAAGCTGTCGGCCTGCAACCGCGACTTCTCGATCGAGTTAATGACAAGCATTCCGAGCGCCGAGCAGATGCCGGGGATCCAGTCTGTGAACTTGACGTGAACTAGGGAGCCGTTGCGCGGGCTGTGCGAGAAGGCTGCAGCATCGATGAGGAAGAAGAAGCCAAGGGAAAACTATGTAGATGCAGGACTATTTGTTAGTGTTTGATATTTTCGGATCTTCGGGCGTGATGCTTTACCAGAGCGCCTGATGCGTAAACGCCCGCGTTGCGCACAGTGGAGTTGTTAAGCCATTCAGGCTTGTGGAAGCGCCATAGACGGTTGCTGTCAGAGTCCATTTTGAAATTAGTCGACGAATTTGAACAGTGATATCGAAATGGTGTGAATAAGGCGTGGGAATGATTGTTGGGCGTATAAGCCATGACTGACTTGGAGAGGTTGGATGACGATGGGTACAGCTGCTCGGACCTCGGAAAATCTCCGTTCCGGAGATACTATACAACGGATGGTACCTAGGTACGTGCCCTCTATACCAGTAAATCTCTTGATTTCCATAATTAGCTCTCATGGGACAGGAATGCTGAGATTCTGATGAGACTTGATTCAATTGAATATTGTAACCCCCGACTATGCAAATCACTATATACTTTACTTCGTAACTTCGTAAGATCTTAGCCTGGGCCAGCCAAGCTTAGTGCTCTTCCTCACAAAATAGTTTTAAAAATCCATCAATATATGTCATCGCTTTAGCCTTCTCCAGTGCAGGCGGTATAGACCTCGAGCCATCTGCGCTCATGGCTGGTTCCTTTAGGTACTTGCGTAGGGCGAATGTTGATGCTCGGTAGGTCGCGTGATACATGGCTTTAAACTCGTCTTCATCAGTGTTTGATGAAGACTGAAGGACTGAGTTGCCCCCTTCTTTTAATTCACTGCCTAGGGTATCCATATCAGGGTGAGAGGGAGGATTGTGAGAAGACACCGGTCTTGTCGAGCGGTTATATCCATAAAGCCGCATACAGGTCAGTATGGTACGGGTTATGGTATTTTTGTTGTTCGATAAAATAGTGTCAGCATCTTTCGGTCCTGTCAAAGCCTCGTGCCCTTCGGAAGATAATAGCGCAGGTGAGAAGACACCTCCTCTTTGTGTTGAGATTTCTGTCAATCGGGCTCTTTTGGAAGCCAACTCACGCGCATGGCCCCGGTTGCTGGATGGCCGCGGATGCTCCGCCCGAGCATCCAAAGTCTTATTGGGATTAAGGTTCGAACTGATCGAAAGCGATCTGGACCGATGCGACGTAATCTTGCTCAATATCGGAAGGGGGGGTTCCTCGGATTCTCGTTTTACTTTGAAATTTTGCAATTGTTGTGATGATTGTGAAAGGCTCTGGGCCATCAGTTGCGAAACAGCTTCGCCTCCCTTGCGTCGCACTCTTTTGTGATGCTGCGCCACAGACTCGAATAAAGTTGCGACGCGCTTGCGCTTAGGGCTCGGAGAATGAAGATCTGGGAGAAAGTGGGCGAATTGTTCATGACCGGTAAGCGCCTCGGCATCATCTTGACATGGAAGAGCGACAGCTCGTGCAATAAGAGTTGCTGATATTGGCGTGGCGTATATTCTTAATTCTTGCCTAGCAATACTGTAGAGCGGATCATCAAGTGCCGGCGAGGATGACACCGGGGGTGTGGGTGGCCGCTCATACGAGGTTGTCGTCGAAAGAACGCCATATACCAACAGGTCGGTGGCGGTAGGACCCGTGGTCCTCGGGCGTATGGCGCCGTCAAGACTCAGAAGAAAACCCACTGGGCTCAGAACCGTCTGGAAGCGATCCATGTCCTCATCTTCTAACCATATGTTGGCGAGCAATTTGTGCTTCAGCCATCGCGAAGTCCCGAGGTCACTTGTGTGGAGTTCGAGGTTTGGGCCAACGCGCGCATAGAGCGGTATTAGAGCTGGATTAACAAAATTGCGAAAAACAAGTGTAGAGTGCCTGAGTATATCCGACTGCCCGCTAGTGGTTCGATCGATGAGTTGTAGATCTAGATATGGTAAGAGAGAATTATTCGAAGCCCAACGCGACGGGCAACTTCACCTGTAAGTTGTGTTTGCTCATCCAGTGAAATAGCGCCGGACCAAACATCCATTTTCTCAAACCTCTCTGCACCAAGCAAAGCACATATCACAAGCGTGTTAGGAATGATCGGGTGGTCGCATTGGAAGACTCTATTGACACGATACGCGCTAAAGCAGAAAGCGCGTGATCACGTGAAAGTTCTATTCTATACATACTATTGGAGACACGGAGTTCAAATCGTAGCCTGGAGGTAGTAACATTCTCGTGTACCTACCAGCAAGCAAGCTGAACCATTCATAGTCTTCGGGATCATTCAATATTATGTAAATTCATAGACCACTTGGACCTACGCCCGCAATTTCTCTATATAACCGCACAAGTGGCTATAGTACATCAAAGAAAATCATATCGCCTAATAACGAATAGTCGAATCAAATGGAATTCGTGTCGAGTCCAAATCAAAAATCTCAGCATGCGTTAGAAAAGAAAACATTCATTCAAATACCAGATGCAGAGTAGGTGAACAATCGAGACAAGCTCCATGGGAGCATTGGGAGCGCCCTAAAAGGATGATGCAGGCATTCTAATAACCAAGTCTTCCAGTCTCTGCCTGGCATGTTTCCATCAACTCAGAATTCCTCCTGCTCCCGGAAGAACATGGAGAAGCTGATAATAGTGCCGTAGATCAAAAGACCACCGAGGATGGACATGATCATGGCGGGGACCTGAATAGCGCCGCTGTGCGCAAGAATGGCCGGTAAAGCTGAAAAAGGGTTACATTAGACAATCTGGAAGCAAAAAGAGAGCATTGTATAATTCCCAAGCCGGAGCGATTCAAAGTTCGAAAAACATCAACCATGTGCGGGGAGTGTTTGAAGACATACCGATACCCATCAGAACTAAGAACCCGGTAAGGAAACGTCCGAAGTCTGCAACAGCATTGCCAGAGCTATCCATAAAGTCGTCCGGATTCGCGCATCGTGAACAGATCCAGTTGGGGAGCGGCGCAATAACGTATGTTGCAACAACGGTCAGCGGCAGGAAGTTGTGCCAGAGGGCCGACGAGAGAATGACGAGGAGAAAGCCAATGGCGAGAACCTGTACCGAGCGAGGTCAATAACAATGGATCAAGCGGACGAGGGTCGCATACGAAGGAGAGAGCAATGATTGTCTTGAGTCCAGCCGTCATGACTGCGGAGACGCAAATGCGTCGAGCTTCGAAGCACAGCGGGCAGATGTGGTAGATTTGCTACTGCACAAACGAATACAGACGGATATTCTACTCTGTTAGAAGGGAAGTTCGCGAGATGGTCAATGGCCGAGCCTCTGCCGATCAAAGCGAGTGTTAGATAGATCAATGAGTTGATGAACGCAGGTGACGTGAGGTCGGACTTGGGGCGGCAGCTGGAGGCTTGGCAGCCTGAGGCGCCCAGGCCACCACCGCCCATCGTCAACGCAGGAGCTTCCCTTCCACTCCATGCTTCGTCAGTTGCTGTCTGCCTGCTGTCTCACTCTCGCCTTTCCATCAACTTTTCTTCGTTCCCCCTGACTTCGCCTCTGCTCGCTACTGGCCATTTCTCCAGAATTGAACTCGTTTCCTTTACTCCCATAATTTCGCCTTGTCCAAGCTCCCAACATGTTCAGGAACAACTACGACAACGATGCGGTCACCTTGTATGAGCTTCCCATTCGCACCTTTTTCAAAACCTCAAAGCTAATAGTCTCACCCCGCTTAAGCTCCCCGCAAGGTCGGATATTCCAAGTAGAATACGCACAGGAGGCTGTGAAGCAGGGTTCAGTTGTGGTTGGACTAGTCAATAAGACACATGCCGTGCTCGTCGGCCTCAAGGTTCGGATTACACAGCTATATTGACCTGGACGCAATCACATGGAGCTAACACAAAGTGTCCTTGTAGAGAAACGCCGAAGAGCTCTCCTCATATCAAAAGAAGATCATTGAAGTCGACTCGCACATGGGCGTTGCTATTGCCGGTCTAGCATCTGACGCCCGCGTGCTCTCCAACTACATGAAACAACAGTGTCTCGGCTCACGAATGACCTATGGCCGTGCCATGCCAGTGGACCGCATTGTCACGCAGATTGCGGATCGCGCCCAAACAAACACGCAACAGTACGGAAAGCGGCCATACGGTGTGGGCCTGCTTGTTGCCGGGGTCGATGAAGCTGGACCTCATCTTTTTGAATTCCAGCCCTCCGGTATGACTCAGGAGATGGTGGCCTGTGCCATCGGAGCCAGGTCCCAGATGGCCCGGACTTACCTGGAGCGCAACCTTGACCAGCTAAATGATTCCTCGCGGGACGATCTTATCACCCATGGACTCCGGGCTCTCAAGGAGACCCTCTCGCAGGACAAGGAGCTGACAGTAGACAACACATCTGTTGGTGTCGTTGGCCTAAAGGAGAGTGGGAAGGTCGAGAGCTTCAAGCTCTACGAGGGACAGCAGCTCTTACCACTCTTGGAGGCCCTGGAGCGGTCGGAAACTGGAGAAACGAGAGAAGAAGAGACAATGGAGGTTGATTCATAAGTGTGAATTTACACGATTAGACATGAAAATGCCTTGCCCTGGTACCGAAGATAATACGACAGAAATACAGTCATGCCATTGCTATCTATTCGTAAACCATGCCTCAAATGTCTCCGTCTTAAGCTACCAACCAATTATTGAATCAGGAACCTACTCCTCCCCCCAATTCAGCTCCATCCGCCCATCGCTAATCTGATACTGGACCAACTTCGGCCAAACCTCCTCAACACTCTTCGCCTCCACTAGAATCCTCCCATTCTGCTCAGAGATATACCCCTCCTTGACCGCATTTCGCACCCAAGCCAACAACCCATCCCAATACCCGCCCACGTTCAACAACACAACCCCTAGATGATGAATGCCCAATTGATTCCACGTCGTCATCTCCATAACCTCCTCAATCGTCCCAAACCCACCAGCCAGTGAAACAAATCCGGAACCAGGCCCGCCCTCCCGCACTTTCTGCGCCATCAGCCGCTTCCGCGTATGCATATCCGGCACGATCGTCGTGATCCCGTATTCCGACGTTGACTGCGCGCTTGAATCGGTGATGATGCGCTCGGCTTCCTTGCCCCCGCCGCCGGCAGACGTAGATTCAGACTGCATCTCTTGAGCGTTATCGCCGCCCTTGTTATTGTAGCCTGGTTCAACGCGTACAAGAGCCCGTGGAATTACGCCGTGCACGGACTCGGGGCCTGAGAGTGTAACTAGTGTACGGGCGATCTCGCCCATGAGGCCCTTTGTGCCGCCCCCGTATACGAGCTGGATGTTGTTCTCGTGGAAGATGTGGGCGAGGCGGCGGGCGGTTTCCATGTGTGCGGGGTTTGTGCCTTCCACGGAGCCGCAGCTGTTTTGCAATCATGTTAGTAACTGGTTTCTGAAGTGGAGAACAGGCCCGAGTTTGCAAAAGTTGGATAAGGGTTGGGGGTTGCAGATAGTGCTTGGTTAGAAATGTAGCTGCTTATAGCTTGTTGAGTTATTGCGGGGGAGGGGTAAAAAGTTTACATGAGAAAGAACTTACAAGACGCAGACAACAGGACGTTTGGACCCGGAGCTCGCCATTTTTGTTGGCTTGATTGTCAATTGAGTTGTATTTGGAAACGGAGTCTGTAACCTTGGAGAAGCAAGGTTATAGATGTTATTTGGGTGACGTTGAGAGTTGGGCGGCGATTTTCACTAGGGATGAGTCAGGAGGGGGCACGCCTTGGAGCACCGTCCGTACTTGTAATACTTTAAGCAGTTACACTCTAGCTTACCCGACGATAAGCCGTAGGATTGATACTAATGTGGACCTTTCTCAAAGCCCAGATGCATAAATTCATTGGCGTTATTGGGTATCATAAATTGGACGTACATTCCAGACTAATTCCCCAGTTTGCTCTTTTTCTTCTGGAGCCTGGGCTCTTCTGCAGCGCTGGCGCCCTTCTCGGACGCCTTCCCTGGCGTATCGACCTTGGCTTGTGGTGTTGCAACTCTGACTGGCGCGGAGGTCGTGGTTGAGGCCTGCTGCTGCTGTTGTCTCGAGGCCACGCCTCGATCCGCGTCTCCAGTTCGGGATAGAATGAACGATCCAGGTTCGCCCACTAGAGGGCTTTCGTCCATGTACTCATCGCCATACCGAGAGAGAAGATTGAATGACTCGGCGAGCGTCTTCATGTCGTGCACCGTTGAGCTGGTACCGACTTGGGCCCCCTCGAGAGATTGTGCTTTATTCGTAGCATCCGCGTCAGGCATCGGAGTGTTTTCTTTACTTGCCTGTGTCATCGGACCGGCTTCTGTCGACTTTGGCGCCGGCGGAAGGTATGTGTGGCCATGTGACGGGTTGAATATTGGTAATGTCGATGCCGTCTTGAGCAGACTTGTAAGAGACGTCACTGCCGAGAGCTATGCAAACGTTAACCTCAACCACTACCAAAAGAACAAGAAAGGAAGTCATACAATCCGGTTTCCCACAACACTCGCGACCGAAGGTGCCATATAAATGCAATCACCCACCACAAAGAACGTAGCTAAAACCACGACTTCATCCTCAAACCCTGCCCGTTTCCGCCTCGTCTGTTTCCGAACCACCCAGACGTTGGAAGGCTCGTGTGCGAATTGTGCATTGACCCCCGCTGCAGCTTGTAACGGGTCGTACGCGACCACGAATTCCAACCCTTGCATGGATTTTAGGCGGTTCTCGAAAGCCTCGCGGGTCTCCACGAAGTGCCGAAAGGCTTCATTGTAATTTGCTTGGATGGCTAGCGAGGCGTTGTTCGAGGTGGCGTCGAAGAAGGGGGATTCGGCGAAGTAGAAGAGAACTAGCCATTGGCCACAATTAATTGCATCAATCGAGAAAAAGAAAGAGCTGGAAAAGCAAGATTTAGCGAGAGAGATCCCTACTGTTGTTCGAATGGAGGTATCCGCCCATCATCTGGACGTGTGATGGCGATCGCCATAAGATTTCCTCCAGGGAGGAGGGGTCTTGAGGATCTGCCATTCTGGGGATACCGTAGCGTTGGCTCTTGCCAAAGAGGGTACGGCGATGTACCTGTGAGAATGTCCGAATAATGTTAGATATGAAGCTTTGAGAGGAGGAAGGACAAGCCTAGACCTCCGCGGAGTACAAGGCTTTGTTTGCACTGTTTGCATCCACCCTGCAAAGTTTATGGGAAGTGTAACCAAGAGTGAAGTATAAGTGACCCCATTAATGTTCAGATACTAAAAAAAGTGACTTAATTCCAATATTACGTTAGAACTATATTCAAGAAACCTTGTCGAAAGCCAGTGCGCCATAAACCCACGCTGAATGTTGAATCGTCCCGTCTATCCGTCTAGTATAAAGCTCATATCAATCGTCCAAAGACAACTGTTGAAGATCGTTGCCATGCAAGATATACATAAATCGAATCATGTCTTGTTTGATGGCATGAAAATACCACAGACCGTTCGTAACTTGGTCAGCATCTCATCCCACTCGCCCTCGGCGCTGCTTAATATGGTTATTGCACCCCCAGCACCGATGCGCCATTTTTGAGCATCATCGTTGTCGTTGGAGGAGGTAAAGGCCGTGCGGATCAGGACTGAGAAGCTCCCGCCGCCTCCAAGGTCTAGGAAGCCCATTACTCCTGAGTAGATACCGCGCTTTCGGCCTTCGATTGATGAAAGATGCATGCAGGATCGTTCTTTCGGCGCACCGGTCATCGATCCAGGTGGTAGACAACGCTGTAATGCCGTAAGACCATACCCGGACATATTTGAGGAGTGTAGCCGTGGCAGGTTCTTTGCGGCGTAGCCAGGCCGACACGGGTCAACATGCCCTTTGACATGGGTGACCATCTGGTAGACTCGTCCGTGGTCCTCCACTTCAAGCAGCTTCTCCACCCGCACACCATTTGTACCACAGATACCGTAGAGGTCATGCCGTATAAGATCCGCGATCATGAGGTTCTCGGCCATCTCTTTCGTTGACCCTAGAACCTCCCGAGCCTTTTCTAGAGTCATGCTGCGAGACTTTTTCACGGTGCCCTTCATGGGTTTCATTTCAAGGGTAGATTGTCGGTCCCAGTTCAGGAAGCACTCGGGACTGCTGCTTACTATTTTCACGTCTCCGAGTCTGGCAAATGCACTAAATGCGGCAGGGTTATACTTCCGAAGCCGTTTGTACAGCTTCCATGGGAAATGGATACGTCCAATGGCAGTATCTGGTGAGGGTAGGGTGATGGATGTCTCGCCAGTGAGACATAGTTCGTATGACTCTCCAGCCCTTAGTTCCTCCTTGCATGCCTCAATCTTTTCAAGATAAGTATCCTCATCTGGGAACCTTAAAACACCCTGGTTCAAAATTGAATCCAAGAACTCTTCATCCGTCGCCGATAAACCATGCGTGCCAGAAACGCCATTGAGAAGTTGCACAGCCGAATCTAACCAGCCAGCTGGTAAATTATCCTCCGCCCTAGTAGATTGTAAGGTGATCCGGCCCGTTTCGTTGTCAACTATGATGCTCCTGTCGGTCCAAAGCAGGCTGACATCTGCAGGATCTTCAAAGGCGGTACTATCCCGGGATGAATAATTATTCTGAGCGCTGGGGCTCTCGTGTTTTGGGTGAGCAAGACAGGCCAACCCTAGCTCGTACGAAAAGTATCCAAGAAGTCCTGCCCAGAATGGCACTCTGCTATCTCCAGAGTCAACCCTCTTCAAGTCCATCAAGTATCTCAGAACGTCCCAAAACTGGGAAACTGAAAGACTTGCCTGAACATTGGTGTTTGGTTGCTTGTTGGATATATCGTGAGATTGAGCCAAAGCTGATACCTTTTCCATATATAAGAATTGTTGTTGAGCATAGTATTCCAGCCGCCAGCCGCCTGGGCTTGGTACAGATACAACACTGTATCTGCCATCAGACTGAAACAAAACAGTTGGAGACCCAGGAGAATTGAGGCATTCGCAAATCGTCTCAGCGTCGAGCTGAGAATTGGCGAAGGAGCGAGACGCAGAATGTTCCGTAGACGATGAACTCCAAGTAGCCATTTTTAAGGCAACGTCGGGCAAGTCCGTTGCTTCATTGTAAGGTCGAATTGTGTCAGTAGGTAAGCTCCCATAGCCTTCGCGCCTATGTCGTTTGTTGTAATTGGCGACCATTTCCCACCATGATCGAAGCAATTCGTTACATGCATCTCGATCAGACTTGCAAGACTCTGGGTGAAACTGTACACCCCAAAATGGCTTCTTCTTGTGCCGCACAGCCATTGGTATACTTATTGCGGGGGTAGAAGAGCCACTGGGTTGAATGGATAGCCATGCTAGGATATCGAGGGCTGGTTTCATGAGCGCTACCCCATTGCGTGGGGTGAACTCTGGCTGATCATCAAACTTGGCGTATAATGAATGATAAAGAGTGACCTCCAAGTCCTGTACGTTCGTGAATATATCCCTTTGTGAGGTTGTGATCCGATGAACTTGTCCATGTAGGGGCTCTGGTAGCCGCCAGATGGGAACACCATGATGAAGGCATAAGCTCTGAAACCCCAGACAGATGCCCAGGACCGGAAGCATACTCTCAGTGCTTAACTTCCATAAATCCGACATGACACCGACATCTTCAGGAACATTTGGATCTCCTGGTCCTGGTCCTAGAACAACCGCATCGTAATGTCGCAGATATTCCACCATGTTGCCGTCGGGCCATTCGGCATCTATCATCATGACAGTGACTCGGGCCCCAAGGACCTCTTCGAGCATGGCGACCACGTTGTAGGAGAATGAATCATAGGCATCAATGTAGAGTAAACGTTTCTGATGCACATTTTGACTACATGCTGGAGAATGGCCAGCATGCGACCCCGTCCAGTCACCTAGTAGAGGTGCCATCGGTCCTAGACCGGATGATTGTGGAATGTAGGGCGACTTGGATGAAATAGCAATAAAAAGATGAACAGAGGCAAAAGAAGCTTATAGAGTAACTGCGGGCACTGCTATATCAGAAAACTCCGAGTCTGCACTAAAATATGACTGACAGGCAACTGTTCCACTTCATTCGGCAAAAAAAAAATCACCACCAGTGCTTATTGTCCATGTGAGATGAGGTGCATGATCGTCCCGACGAACGATTTCGAGAAAGATTCGACACCTGGCAATTAGCGAATAAACTCAATCGACAGTAGTGGCGTAAGAGGCAAAATTGAAGATTTACTTGGGGGAAAAGGCGAGGTTGAGTGGAGCCGAAGACCAGTTCGACACTCCATCCAAATTCCATGGTTCACTCCGATTGATAAATCCTAGATCTAGATACTTTCCAACTGATATATCCATGGGATGTAATTCATGCATGCCAAATTAGAATCTGTACCCTACACTCCAAACAAATTTATATCCTCTTACGCAGAACTCTAATTCTTTGCAGCGACAGCGGCGATCTTGGCAGTTACCTTGGGGAAGTATTGTTTCACAAATGCTTCGCTGTGGAAATCGTTAGTATATGAGAAATCTCCTTGTGCATAGTACTGGGGAGCATACGTGTAATAAGAATGGACCTGGCCGTGGTCCCCAACCAGATTGTGCGCCAACTCGTGACAAAGTACCACCCACCAATATGTGATAGCCTCCGCCTGGTCTTTTGGATTTCGGAGCAATTCCTTCTCGTGAAGCTGTTGGAAATAGTAGAAATTGCAGAATATGCTACCGGCCCGATTGAAACCAATGGACTTTGAATTTGGGTCATAGAAGATGCTCAGCGTGTCGGGTTTCAACGAGAACACTTCTGCACAATCAAGCAGTATCGAGGCGAACAAGTTCATTCCGAGGCTGTTGTTAGATAGAAATGCAGTCCTGTCGGGAACGGCTCTGGAGAAGAGAATATTGACTCTGGAGGGAAGTGTGGCAACAAACTCTAGTTCATAGCCAGGTCTTTCGTCGCAGTATGACTTTACCTCTTCCACTTGTTTCGTCTCTGGCCGCGAAAATACGCCAGATGATCCATGAGGTCTGCTGGACTGGATGGCAGAAAGCAGTTTTTTCTGTACCTGGACTGGAGAGCTGACGTTTACTTTCGTATCCTTGGGCGACTTTGGCGAGTCGCGCGGAGGGGAATTTGTAGGTGAATCGGGCGTGGCGGTAGTCTCACTAAAAGGGTTCCAGGACCGGTTGCCATCTTTGAAATGTTTCGTGAAATTCGAAAACAGACCACGGCGCTTCTCCTGGGCAGAACCTGACGGTGAGGTGGGCCGTTGATCTCTGGATAGTGGAGAATCGGGGAAAACCCCAGGCATCTGAGCCTGGCCATTCTTTTCAGGTGTCCGCATCAGAGCCTGCTCCTGTGCAACTGCAGCTTCTTTTTCCTGGAGACGCCGGTGCTCTTCTTCCAATTGCTGCTGACGCCGATCCTCTTGTATCCGAGCTTCCTGGGCCTTCTGCCTCAGGATGCGTTCAACATTGTACCCACGCGCTCTCAACTCCAACAAGTCAGTTTTCAGTAGCATTTCCAACGTGAGAGCGTAATGTAGTTTCGGTCTCCAGAGGATAATATGCGAAAGGACTTGACTGATTTCATAAAAGTCGAACGGGCCGGGGCATATCCGCATGACGCACTCTTTGGATATGTCGGGAATGATGGCCTTTCTCTGCTGCTTATAAGATATTCGGCGACCTTTGAGAGAACGTGTAATAGTGATATTATGGACAATTTGAACTCTGAGATTTTTCTCAAGCCATCGGCTGTTACGCCGGACCGTTTCGGCGGTCTGATCATGGAGGAAGAGTCTTGAGCGTTCATTGATCAGCTTCAACAGTTTGGCAGCAGGACGTTGCTCAGCGGCCACGGCTCCCCAGTGAGCTCGGTCATCCACTAGTTGACTTATTGGTACTGCCCCTAGGGCCACATAAAACTTCTCGAGTACCTCCTCTTGGGGTGCTGCCAACACGTGCTCTTTGAAAAGAACAAAGCTTTGAAAGTCATCAGCCACAACCACGTCTTTTGCTGCGGCTAGGGTCCATTTCCGAATGCTATGCTCTTCAGTGCCATCTTCCTCATCACCAGAGTCTTCGGGTTTACTCATGATCGTCTTCTCGGTCTGCTGCTGCTGCTGTTTTACTGCAGGGGTAATATCTTCACTGGCCAGCAAAAATACCGACTTCTTCATCTCTGAGAAAAGATCCTTGTTCTTCTTCAAGACAGCAAGGTCATCCGCAAGTGTTCTCAGCAATTTGAGATACCTTTCAGCACTTTGAAAAGCAGAGGATATTCTCGCCGGCTCTCTGACCACCATTTGTGCAATCTCTACCTTGGTTGGCTCTCTCTTCGATCCGACAGCCATCAGAAAAAGATTTGCTTCCTGGCCAAAGTCAACAAAGTCAAATAAGTCCTTGTAGTCTTCGCCATCTCCCAGGTAGCACATTCTAGGTGCTGCGTGTCGGATAGCTTTGTCTTTGGTTGCCTCATCGTTCGTGGATATCGGAACTATCTCGGTTTTGCCAACACGGTCAATATCTCGCGGATTAAGTTCGGAAACTCTCCCCGCAAGGTACCGGAATAGCACCCTTGCGTCTTTCTCCGTAGATGGAGGTCTACGAATCAAGACATCAAGGCATTCAGACATGTTGGGATGCTGTTTGACACCGAGCTTGGAAGCATGACGATGCAAATCTCCACGAAGAATACTAAAACCAAAAAGTGAGGCCCCTCCGTCCGTATAGCACTTGCTTGGAACGCTAAGGTTATATTGCCCTTTGGCAGGGAGTCCGAACAGAGTTGCTTGTTTGCCATTCAAACTTTCGCCGAGAAAAGTGTTGGAGCGTTCAAGCGGCAAAAACGGTTCTGTGACCGAGCTGCAATCGAATTTGTTGTAGCCGTTCTTATCATATTCGGTCATGTAATATGAAATGGCCTTTCCGTGCAGAGCCCAGTTGTCTGACTCCGCTGCCCTGGCCATGATCCGAATTACCTCGACAGCTGTGGGGAAGCTCCTAATACCCAGCCTCATGAGAAACCTGCCCTCAGGACTGTTGGAGATATAATTTCCCGGCCAGTCAATGATGGGCAGCCCTAGGGCTTTGAGAGACTCGTCTGGTTCAAAGAGCTCTTGAACTGTGTAACGTATACGCCCAGACGTTTTTGAATCACCAGAGGCGGCGCCCAACTCAGCCGCACAGAAACTGGTGTCTTTGAGTCGCTTGATGTCGCTAGCAGGAATATCGTTGCTGACGGATGCGAGGTACCGTATTAAATCAGTGTGACTCCATTGCGCTTGACGCGGAGGCTTTCCTCCTCCTTCTTCTTCTACCGAATTCTGGTTGTTCAATAAACGCTCGAAGATTACCCCAAGCTCAACAGTTTTGCGTACGCCCAGGGCGCCCAAGAATTTCTCTTTAGTCCCTTGCAGTCCATGAACAACAGGCAAATCGTCAAAGAGGCGAACAGAAGGAAAGTAGGTTTCTTCGGGACGCTTCATGCCAACTTTAGTTGGAATGACGGCGTGGGGTTGTAGCTGATCAATCACACTTTGCTTTGCAGAGGGACTAAAGGTGTCCCATTGCTTCGATAGAACCGGAAGTACTTGAGCCGCGAACGAAGCGGTCTTGGTGATGTCTTGAGTTAGAGGAAGGACGTTTCGGTTGCCAGAGTTGCTAACGAGCCAACACAGCCAAGGAACTACTTGTAGTTCTTCCCACTGGAAAGCCTCTAGTTCCTTCTTTTGAAGTCTCTTTGTATACTTGAAGGGCATCACAGCTGGCGGCAAGGGTAGGTTGACTGGTATACACTGAGGGTTCAAGAAGAGCGTTATTCCGGAAAAAACGATTAAACCAGCAGTGTTGCCGTTTTCATCGTCAGCGTTAGCTACCGCAACATTCAATAGACTCCGCACAGCGTATGAATCAAGCTGGCCTGAAATTGCCCTTTGACCCAACCAGGAGAGGAAATCAACGATTTGAGAGGAACGCAAGGTCTGAGCTTCCAACTCGCGCTTGACGTCGGCGGCTGTAACTTCGGTTACAAGCCCAAGCGCGGTCAGCTTTCTGACGAATTCTTTTGAACCTTCTGTGAATTCTTCCGGAAAGACTGGTATAGAGTCTATAAAGGTTAAGTCATTGGCCGCGATGCGCACCTGATAGTTTTGAACGATGCCGCAGGTAGAAATCACCTCTATGGAAGCATTTCTGTTACACGTCCAAAAAGCATCCTCCATTGTTTGTCCGAGTAAAGACGATGGTGTGGATTCGCGAAAGACGAACTGGTTTGCGGTGTGGATAGCTTCAGGAAGCACCTTCACAATGTCGTCTTTTCGAATCTTGGACTGTTTCGACGGATCTTTCGCGGCGAGTATCCTGCTTTTGATCGATGCCATTTCTGCGGACCAAGCGATTCGGCAGACAATGCCTGCTGCCCTTAGCATCTCCATATTCCATTTGCTGATATGCCTCGTATTGAGGTCAATGCTTTCTCGTTCTACGGTGGGGATGACGGATGGGGCAGATATGTGGGCATTAAGGCCAGTCGTCTGATGCGTTGGAAACCCAATAAAGACTCTGCCGCCCTTGGATGAAGGCAGGATGGAGGACAGAAATTCTGATTGGGACCCAGAGGCTTCGGAGGCGCGACTTGTATCGTACGAAGGTGTCAATACAGCAATCGACGTTTTCCTAGGTGGAGGCTTTCGCGTAGCCCTTTCGAGTTCGCTGCTCAGAGTTTGACCGATGGAAGCCTGGATGCTTGCTGTATTGATATGGAGAAACACAGATGCTGTTGACGTCCCGGCAAAATCTCCAGAAACGCCTGCATCCCCCTTCTTCTCAGTATCCGCCGGCTTCTCAGTCACGCTCTGAGTGAGTTTAGATAGAAAACTGCGTAGTGAGACAGTAGTATCTCTAATGCCCTCGCGCAGCAGCGTGCTTGCATTAGGGTTCCAATCAACAACTTTCATCCAAACAGCATCAACTTGAGCAACTTCTCTAGTGATACCTGTAATCTTCATTAATCCATCCTGAGTTTTCGTTTCGATGTCCCTCGGAATGATGAGAGCGGTACTTGGGGCGGTCTTCTTTAGCAGGCGCAATATATTCAAGTCGTCAAGCCACAGCTCTATACATTCGAGTTGAACAAATGTAAGGCTACTAGATAGGAATTGGCAGAGTTGCATTAGTGATGGGACCGGGGATGTGTCGTTGCGATAATCTAGGACAAATGTCGTTTCCGGGTTGGCCTTTTCGTCTAGTTGTAGCCGGCGAGTGAACAATGCGTTGCCCTTCCAATAGAAAGCCATGGCATCTTTCCCAGAAGACACAAAAGGATCCTCGCAGTCATCGAAAACGCTGTAAAAACCGACTCCGAAGGCTCCGATTTTCGTCTCATCCGGGTTGCCGTCCGCGATACGCTTCAACCTCGCCCAATCCTTTTCGCTAAAAGGAAGACCATTATTGGAGATCAGAAGGCGTTTGAGCGTATGATTCAATATCGTGTGCTTGATCATGGCTGTGCTGTCGGCAGAGGAGGGCAGGGGAACAGTGGTCGACGGCGATGTCTCGAATCTTATGGTGACTTTGGTAGCATTGGCATCGGCAGCATTTTGGATCATCTCACGCAAGACCGTCCTTTCAACACTAATCAGAAGCCTATTTTGATAGGAATCCCTAAGACGAGATTTATGACGTACCATTTCCCTGAATACCTAGCGAGAACTTTCGAAATCAGCCCACGGGTGTCGACTGTGACGGCTTCCTCGTCTTCGCCGGAACCCATAGTACGCGCTCTCAGCGCATTGAAATCAATTTTCTGAGCCATAATGTAGCCTTATAGGGGAACCCAACACCAGCGCTAAAGGAGAAACAGAGTCGGGGGGACTGAATGACAGAGGGACTAGCACTGAGCAGAGGGTGACAACAAGATATTGAAGATACGAGGTAGGACACTGTATCGATAAAGCGTGCGCGAAAAAAAGAGGATCAAGAAAGACAGAGAGCGTATCGCGCACGACGAGAAGTCATGACGTGCCCAGGAAGGAAAAGAGAGCGTTTAATAGTTTGCCATCTGAGACTAATTATTGCCTTCTTGATGAGGCTCCCGAGGCAGAAAGCTTGCGCTTATCGCCCTGAGGTCCGCTAACTCCGTATGTTATTTATCAGTTGTTATCGGAGGCGGTGCCTGGCTTACTTAAGCCGCGCTAGTGCCCTCTAACTAACTGAGTCTAACACACGAAGTTGGCTGCTACGGGGCACGAGAGGGGCCCACCGCGTTGCTGGTGACCGCTCTGAATAGATGTACACAAGTCTGGAATAGCTCTGCTATATTTTGACCACCACTTTCTCAATTGCTGTTTGCTGCCGTGGACGGGTGGTCAAGGCGACTCGGGCACAGTTGGCCTCCGGCGCGCACTCTCACCTCTTTATCTCCGCACACCTTAGCCTTCGCCCGTCCATCGCTGCGTATGTACTCGTGTACTCCCGATTGGAAGCAGCTCCATGCATGACTCCCGACTACCTCCGCATCGCCTCCCTCAAATGTCACGATGGGTGTTGATCCTCTCTCACCTATTGCGCCTGCGCGCTTAAGGGCCCTAGTCCTCCCGGTTGGTAAAATTAGGCGATCCCGATTTCTAAGTTTCGCTGCAAGACTCCAAGCGGAAAATGTTGTCCGCCTGGGAGACATCAGTCCCGATTCGCGACCCAATCGAAGTAGGTGATTTAGGACAGACAGACAGAGAGAGAGAGAGAGACCAGGAAACCTTTGCGCTGGCATGTTCCAAATGGTGGCGAACTTGGCTAACGTTTGTTATTGTCCGCTATAGACATGTTCTCCCCGCTGGCCTTTCCGACAGGCATGATTCTTTATGACCTCTCGTTTTCTATGCCTCCCATATCGCATCTGGAGCTGTATCCCTTTGAGATCTTCAGGGAGCCACTCGTGGTTCTTGCTATAGCCGATGGGACAGAACTCCGTGGCGGTTCAGATCAGAATGGCTCGAATACTGGCCGGCCGCCCACCCCGGAAGGGCTCGAGCAGCTTGTGCAAGAACTTAGCTTGCTGCAGGAGAAGAATCCAAGGGCGCTTGTACATCAACTTTTGATATTCGATTACATTGGAGTCAGTAAAATCTCCAACGGTCCGGATAATGTGCTCTGGATTCCTCCCCCGCAAGCCTCCAAGGCCACAACCATGAAGACCGTGCTGTGCGATATTACGTCCCTTGTGCTGTCTGAGATGGATGAATTTGCGAGAATGATCCAGAGTATACCGTCGATTGAATCCCCTAAAGCCTCGTCCTGGGGTCCGCACCGCGGCCCAGATCTACGCCGGCGCCCGGCAGACAAATTGTTTCACAGGATGACGATGCCTGCACAATTTCCCACCAACCCGAATGGCACCCCAGAAATGCCTCAGGGTTCCACCAAAAGCTCGCCCGCGCCAGAAGACCATGAGACGCCAACAACATTCGACGAAATAACGCGGTCCATACAGCTAGCCAATCGCTCCAGCACAACGCTCGGCAAACCCAGTTCCGTGCCATCCTCCAAAGAGCATAGCCGTGACCGTATGTCTGTGAGCAGCCTTAGTGCTACAGATAGAACGAAGAACCGGATCAAGGGTCGCTCGGGCGTCGTAATAGGAACCCTCTTTCTTCAGGCTGGAAGATGGCCGGATGCTCTGAAGGAGCTTGTTGAAGCGGCATCCAACGCGAGGGCAAGCAGCGACTATGTGTGGCATGCCAAAGCTCTCGAATCCATTCTCCTTTGCCTGTTGATGTTTGCTTGGGCGGGCATGGATTTTCAGGTGGGATATTTCTTCACTCTTTAGTGTGTTTTTTTCTGCTGGCTAATCTTGTGTGTGTGTGTGTGTAACTTTGAAAGATACCCCCGATATGCTATCCCGTCGCTGATAAATCCTCAAAGACATTGTCGCCAACCACTTTTGATCCTACCTCTGGCCAATTTTCTGCTGGGAACCGAATCATATCACTGCAAAACCTGTCGAACCTTTTGCCAGATCTAGCAAACAACATTGTGAACCTCTATAATCGCGCAGCTAACATCACCGACGAGCCACCTCCTCAGCTTGTCTTTTCTGAGACCGTCATTCGTCTATCAAGATTACTAGTGGCCACACGCCTTCGGGACGGTGCACTGGACGACAATGCACTGAAGCACATTGTTGTCAATGAGCCCTTACAGCTCTTGGTCCGCCCAGAGCGGCCTCGGGGGTTGACGATCCTTCGCAAAAACGAAATCGCAAACTTCCTCTTCCGTGCCTTGCCACTCGCTGCTGGTTCAGACTTGCCTGCTACAGACGCGATACCCATTCTGATTGGTGTTGTGTCTGTCCTGGATACTCTGGACTTGCCACGGAAAAAGGCCTTTGTATTGCGAGAGCTCTTATCTATAACTGTTCCAGCACTAGTGCAAGCCCGCAAATTAGGCGCTGCTGAAGTCGGGATTCACCCCGCTGCAGGCTTATCGTCGCTGAGTGATACAACGTTTGATATCAACGCTCTTGATGTGGGGCCTGGGAACATGGAGCAGAGTATGCGGTCACTCCTCGCTACGATAGGAGAGGTATACGGCGTCCAGTCTTCTGGAACAGCCAGGGGAAAGGTCGATCAACCATCCTCCGGCTACGATTCTGTAGCAGAAATTGTTGATCGCTCGTTCCGCCATGTCGCCCTAGATCGCTACGGCGACCTGAACCTCAAAATCGACGTTCTCAAGATGTGTATCAATTCATGCGAAGCGCTCCCGGATTTTGGTGGTGTCCTACGATTCACTGTCGAGCTCCTTCAGACGATTCGCGGGGATTTGATGCTCTCTAGATCATCGTATACGGCACCTTGTTTACAGCCGGATGAACAAAATCGTCTTTTGAACAACATCAAGCGGACTGTCGGTGCCGCCAATCGGCTCGGTGTATCGGGGTTGGAAGCGGAATATTGGGATGATTTCTTGATTCGTGGCGTTGAGCTGTTATCCCTACCGGACCCTAGAAGACCTGTTCGTCGGTCCAAGTCGGAACTCGACTCCGTCGCAACAACTAGCAAGAAGTCCACGAAAGATCCGTTCCTGTACAATCCCTTTTCTAAGAGGACTACTGGTAAAGCAGCGGAGCTTCTCATGGTTGCTGGTGAGCATGCGGCCTTTCAAATCACGCTACAGAACCCTTTTGAATTTGAAGTGGAGATTGAACGCCTTGGTCTCGAAAGCGAAGGTGTACCCCTTGACGCTGCGGCCGAATGGGTTCTTCTTCCCCCGCTCTGCCTCAAGGACATCACGGTTTATGGAATCGCAAAAGAGGAGGGTTCCCTGAAGATCACAGGTTGCTCTGTCAAGGTCCGGCACTGCAGGGAACGCAGTTTTCCAATCTTTAGAGATTTCTGGAAACCCGATATAGACGTGAAATTCAAGCGGACCGGTTTGGCGGCCAAGAAGCCCTTGACCGACCGTCCCTTGTCCTGGAGCTCCACCACCTCCAAAGATGGGAAACCCGTTCCGAAGAAGGGGCCTGAAACATCCTCTTGCGAAGTGACGGTAATTCGGCAGCAGCCATCCCTTATCATAGAGTCTCTGTCGCTCTCACAGTCCGCTCTCATGGTCCTTGAGGGCGAGAGGGCATCTTTCAACATCACCTTACGCAATGTGTCGTCATGCGACCTTGATTTCATAGTCTTCACTTTTCAGGACTCGACAACAAAACAAATTCAATCCGCACTGAGTAACAAGGATCTTTTGCCAGTGGAAGTGTACGAGTTGGCATTGAAGCTCACAAGACCCGCCCTACGGTGGCGCAGGGAGGAGAAGGGCTTGGATCAAGGCAACTATTCTATCCCAGCCGGACAACACGCCACCTTCACGATTGATGTCAATGGCAACCCCGGATTGCAGGAAGCAACTGTACAGATTGATTACGCTAGCATTGGGGTCGCCTATGGCGCCCTACCTGGCGTCCTCTACACCAGGCAACTATTCATTCCACTTACCGCCACAGTGAACGCTAGTGTGGAAGTCGCCCGCTGCGACATATTGCCTTTTAGCAGCGACTTTGCATGGTGGAATAAACGAACTGCGAAGCAAGCCCCTGAAAAGCAAGTCTCTGAGTGCTCAGATACCACTGGCAGTGATTACTTCTCTACAGTGCTCTCCAACCTGGCCCAGGGGACCTATGGTTCTGACCATTGCATTCTTCTCCTTGATCTTCGAAACGCGTGGCCAAACCCATTGTCCCTAGCCCTGGGCGTCTCTGATGCACCTGCGACCAAAGACTTGTTTAGCAAGGCCAACAAGAGTGGTCAATATGTCGTGCACGAGACACTCCAACCAGGCCAGATGTCGCGTTTTGTTCTCGTTCTACCCCGCGTTTACGTCCAAAACCCGCATGCCGCAATACCCTTTCTAAGCACGGGGTCCAAACGACAGTTTGTTGTCAGTGCACATAAAGTTACCTTTGACGGCGAAGCGGCGACACGGGAGGCATTCTGGTATCGCGAGGAGCTTCTCAAGAGAGTCCAGGGCACTTGGAAGGAGGCTTTGGGTGGGCGTGAGGGGACGATTGACCTGAGGAACGTGCGCTTCAATGCGCGCATGGTGGACGCCTTTCGCCTTGAGGACGTGGAGACCACTTTCTCCTTGAAACCGTCCTTTTCCGGCAGCGATCAAACCACTTTTTTGGATATGATTACACAGACTGGCAAATCCAAATACAAGGTGCCAACCGATGAAATGCTCGATCTAACCGTCACCGTCCACAACCGCTCCTCCAGACCCATCTATCCCCTCTTACGACTCCAACCCAGCCTCCGCAATCAGCCGAGCAACGTCGCGCTTGACCTCCCACGGCGGCTTGCCTGGACAGGCATGCTACAGCAGGTACTACCCGTGTTATACAGCGGCGAAAGCAAGAGCGCCACTGTCGGGGTTACGATCCTCTGTCGGGGCGAGTACGAATTTGGCGCCACGGTCGAGGAATTGCGGCTCGCGCGCTCAGCGCCCGAAAACGAGGGGGACAACAACAACAGCGGCAGCAACCCAGACAACCCATCCGCAGACGATGGCTTCATCAGTGACACCTTCGGAGCCGACATGGCCAAGAAACGACGCATCTGGCATGCTAGAGATACATGTGTTATGACTGCTCACGATTAACGGCCGCAAATCATAGACGACCGGGACCATGACGTTTTACCATTTGCATGGAGACATTTCTTTTTTTCCTTTTTGCAGTGCCATTGCAGCCAACCCTTTGTACAATGTACTGATTAATTAATTCGCAGAGATATGCATGTCTATGTACGTTGGCGATTGATAGTGGGGTTTGGACTGTCAGGCGCAGCAGCAACGTGTCTGGATGTTTTGGCGCTCTCAGACCTATGTACAGGCTGTTGTTTGAGAAGCATGGACGGGTGGCTGCCTCACCTCTTCTAGCCCTTGATTTTCTTTTGTCCATACTGTAATGTAGATGCACTTGGTTTGAAGCCAAAGACTGTATATACCCCAGACGCTGAACAGCCCGCTCTTGTGAGCTCACTCGTCACTTCTTCCCTTTCTTCGGTGCTCACTATGGCTGTAGTGGCAATACATATTAAAGTTTAATGATGCCGAGCGCCCCAACCTCGAACAGCATGACAGTATGCTGTGCGCAAGCACGATAGAAAGCCTATGGCGTCGTTGGCCCTGGATCTTGAATCCTGATAACAGCTATGGTCTCCTGGACCCTTTTGGGCGTTGTACAGCCCAGCTCTTGAGCCATGATCAACCTCGCCAATTTTCATCACTTGCTACCCCCCCTATCCTTCCTGCTTCTGCAAACTCGACGCAGGCCGACTCGCCTGCTGCATCCCAGTGCCAGCGCCACCCGACTCCCCCGTCGGAAAACTAAGGTACTTCCAATCCTCAATCTCCTCAATAATACACTTGAGCCGATCTCGAATACTCTCCACGGCATACGTCCCCAAGATAAGCCTCAGCGGCGGATATGAGCAATGACCCAGCTGCCAGACCAAATGCGCCGCCTTGACCGCGCTAGCAGGCTGCTTGTCACCCAGCCACATCAGCATGCGCTTCGCATGCGCTGCAGGAGCCGTCGGCGTATTGTACGGTTCGCTTGGTGGCTTGACGAGGAAGTGGCCATACAGCGGTAGCGGAGAGGAGAGGTTATGCACGCTATCGGCGCTTGGGAAGGGCTCAGCGGAAACGAGATCGCCAACGTCGTCGCGGCGCATGTGGCCTGGTTCCACGAGAGTTGTCTTAATGTTAAAACTGTCAACTTCGTAGAGCATGCTCTCCATCAGACCCTCGACTGCATATTTTGAGGCACAATACGGGCCCAACCCCGGAACACCCAGTGCGCCAGAGGTCGAGCTGAAAATGAGATATCGTCCCGACCGACGCTCACGGAAATGTGGCAGCGAGAGTTGAATCATATTCAGCGTCCCCGTGAAATTCGTTTCGAATTGGTCGCGGATATCGTACTCGTCTTGGTCCTCGCAAGAGCCGATGACGCCGTAGCCGGCGCAGTTGGCGATGATGTCGATGCGCCCGAAGCGCTCAATTGTGCGGTCAATGACTTGTTGAATAGTTTCGCGGGCACGCACATCGCAGAGGAGGCCCAGGCAGTTCTCGTGCTCGGCTTCGAGCTTTTGCATGGCTTGTGGGCTTGTTTCGAAGGTGCGGCCAACGGCTGCCACCAGGTCATCCCGAGACAGGGCGGTTTTGACGAGGGAGCGCCCCATGTGGCCTGTTGCGCCGAAGATCTGGATCGCAAAAGATATTTTAGGTTAGAAAAGGATTCGCGGAGGACTTGGGGGAAGTGCATCTACCAGCCAGACGAGGGGTTTCGGCGGGTTCTGAGGCCCTGGAGGGTCGGTGGTGGATGGGAGTTGGAGCCTTGGTTCTCGGTTATGAATTATCGCAGTAGGCGACAGGGCTGTTGGCACCCTCGTAGGAGAGTTCTGAAGCTCCATGAGGTGTGAAGAATGTTTGGGGGAATGTGTGTTAATCCTAGGAGGGATACTATTAGAATCGGTGGTACTAAGGTGTACAACTTCAATCTCAGGTTCTCCGCATCAGGAAAATCCGGGGTCGGTCTCGGCAAACAGTAAACTACGAGTCTACTACCCGTCACTGAACCTGACGCAAGGGCTGGTCGGTAGTCCTCCTCTCCTACCTAACTGACCCCTACGGCAACCTTCGGTGTCGCGCCTCTAGGTGCTTGTAGCACGACTCCGAAGGTTACCGTAGGGGTTAGTAATGGTTTAATGCTTGATACCCTCGCTGCGCCGTTTCTAAAAGAAGTCGCTGAACATAAACTATTACCATTCATTATAAGAGTCCACACTGGGATATACATAACGCTACCGAAATGCAGCCTCAAGAACGCCGATTCCCCACGAAAAACGCGACTCAGGCTCCATAAGTGAATCTATCGTCCCAGTTCCCTCCGAAGCCGTCCAGCAGCAGTCGAGGGAGCAGGGTCGGGCCATCCACTGACAGCATCATCAACTTCCTCCAAGAAGCTTTTACTGTTATGGACACTTGTGCCGGCCAAAACCACCCGTACTCCTGGTGAGCTGGCGTTCACCTGGGCTATCATCTTCGCTTCCTCATACGTGGTTCCGCCAACCATGAAGATGATGATATCCTGTGGTTTATCACGGATGTGGCTCCCGCCTTCCAGGAACGGATACTGAAGTTCCTTCAGTTTGCCTTTGATCAGGTTTTGAAGAGTCGCTTCCAGCCGCGGGGAATGCTGGGTGTAAACATTCTCCACCCCTTTCAGGCCCTTGAACCTGTCACGAGCACCGGAGAACAGCGAAGTGGACTCGAAGAGATCTGAGAAGCCGCCGGCAATAGGTGGAGCCTGAAGGGAGTGGTGGTATGCGAGTACTTTGGGAATGATGTTGACCCGATGCGAGGGGACATTCCCCGCAGTCACGAGTAAGTCGAGGAGTACCGGAAGAGCATTCGATGGCTGCTTCTCATATCTAATAGCATATAGTGTCACCAATCGCAGCTTGCTCTCTGCAGGTACATTCGGTATTTGGATGATTCTTTGTAAATTCTGCAAGGCGTTGTTAGCTTCGCAACCAAGTATTATCCGTCATTCGACAATAGCAATGCAAAAAAAAAGACCTCCGGTGCTCCGTACTCGGGTCAAAATTCATACCTTCAAGTCATTGTTATGATTGTCGTTGCAGGCCAAGCTCTGCTCCAATTCGCTCACATCGAGCAATGTATCCTCTCCAACTCGTCGGCTGAGTTCCCCGACCAACGTTACATGTTTGCTCACGTTTCCAGACAGTTTGCGGAACTCTGGATAGTCTTCCACAAAGCGCTTCATATCGGCGATGGACTCGATGTTCATTGTGTTCTTAGTCTTTACCTGATACTGCTCCACGTACTCTTTGATGTTTTGCCCCAGGTCACCAAAGTTCTGGTACATATTCTTCTTGAAGAAGGGATCCTGGTCTTGCGAAAGAACAATCTCCCGCAGCTCTGGACGGATTTCCGGTACGTTTCGTAGGTCAACACGCCCATTATGTATGCCCATCAATTCATGAACCATAGCCTGATACGTCCATTGTGTAAGAAGAGGTGTAATGGGGTCGTCGCGACGGTCAAGAATCAATAGAATTGGTGGAGTGTCGGTCTTGCGGAAGTTGAAGAGCTGCTCCTCCTGCGTCAGCTGATAGCGAACCTCTGTCGCCAACTTGTTCGCTAGTAAGCTATTCTTCTCATATCGAATCAAAGGATTCTTCTTGAGTGCAAGCAGTATTGCAATCACACCCTCCGTTGTCCTCTGCAAAGCGTCCGCATTCCACACATCTGGCGAATTGGCCCATAGGCGCTGGTTCGGGTGACACAAGTTCAGGGAACAGAGGTCCGGGTTGATAACAAGAAAGTCGGCAAAATGTTCCTGTACTACGCGCACCACCTCGTGTACGTCAGCCTCGGCCAGGCGCTCGAGGGAGGATTTGCGGATGATATTGCCAAGGTAGATGTAGTATTCCCCATACTTTGGTTCGCGGAGTTCATCAATGAGGAGCTGGATGGAGGTCGGAGAAGGCCGCACGAAGCAGAGGCAGCGTAAGTGCCGCATTCGTTCACGAGCGGCGTTGTCCAATCGATCAATCAAGTACACTTCGTGATTCAGTAGGGCGGATTGGGTGATTGCGGTCGACACGATTGGTACCTAGTTCGATCTATTGTCAGCTCAGCTTGTCTCGGCCTTGGCAGGGGAGGAGTCGCGAGTGTCCCACTGTCTCACTATCAAGAAGCAGAATCTTCATCTTTGTAGTAGAAGACCCAGATGCCGATGGATCACCGGCGGTGACCATCTTGGAGATGTAGCCAGATACCGCGGCGACGACGTCCATGGTGCGGGACAAGGAGTTGAGTGGCGGGGAGGATGCGAGGAAAAGGTGACGGGAATAAATGGGATCACGGGCGAGTCATGAGGAAGGAAGGGCAATAAACCTGTCCAGACTCCGGAGAGCAAGTCGCATTTGATGGCGGAGAGGTGGGAGTGAGAACAGGGGTGTTGTGCCAAGCGTCCAGATCTGATGATCCGCCTTGTGATTCCGTCATTCGTTTTCGAACTCAACAACTCAACGAGCTTCTTGAGTCCAAGTCTTCCCCTTCCCTCGGTTCCTTCTCCTCTACTCTCCCATGCTGCTCGTTCTTCTCTAATAACTCCCCACACCTGGGTACCGCCACTATGCTTCCAGGCATCGATTATCGTGTGTTATCTCTTTTTTCCTTTTTTTTTAGATCTCCTCCCACTACGGGCTTGGAGCTATGAGCTTAGAAGCTTCGGATTGACTTGACTAACGTTAATTCTGCTTCTCCATAGTATTCGGCATTCCTGCTAGGATCACTGGAGCTTCCGTCGACGAGCGTAGGTCTCTCCTCTCGCTATCCCTCACTCCAACTTGTTTCAGCTAATGTGCGGGGTTCCATATAGTCAAGCTCATTGCCTCTTTCCTCCTCTCATTCCCTTTGGCAGCGCTGCTAAAACGGATTCCGGATGCCCAACCCTGGAAGAAAAATGTCTTCACCATTGCTATATCGCTCTTCTACCTTGTCGGCCTCTTTGACCTGTGGGACGGCCTCCGCACAATCATGTACAGTTCTGCGGGTATCTACGCCATTGCATACTATGTGGATGGCTCGATGATGCCTTGGATTGGCTTCGTCTTTTTGATGGGTCATATGTCAATTAATCACATCTACCGCCAGGTTGTGAATGACCCCGGGGCTATCGATATCACGGGAGCTCAGATGGTGCTCGTGATGAAGCTCTCTGCTTTTTGCTGGAACGTGCATGACGGTCGATTGCCCCAAGACCAGCTCTCCGATCCTCAAAAATATGCTGCCGTTATCACCTTTCCTTCGCTACTTGACTACGCGGGATACGTGCTGTTCTTTCCTGCTCTTTTCGGTGGTCCCGCATTTGACTACGTTGCTTACCGCCGGTGGATTGACACGACGCTCTTCGAGGTGCCTCCAGGCACTGACCCATCCAAGGTGCCGCCGACCCGAAAGAAGCGCAAGATCCCTCGAAGTGGAACACCTGCTGCCAAGAAAGCCGCGATAGGCCTCGCATGGATTGTGGTGTTTCTACAGCTTGGCTCGGTTTACAACAAGGACGCGGTCTTGGATTCCAGTTTCTTAGAGTGCTCACTGGTTCGGCGAGTCTGGAGTCTATATGCGCTTGGGTTTGCGACCCGCACCAAGTATTACGGTGTTTGGTCTTTGGCTGAAGGCGCGTGCATTCTCTCCGGAATTGGTTACAATGGCTTTGATCCCAAGACAGGAAAAGTGTTTTGGAACCGCTTGGAGAATATTGACCCCTGGAAGCTTGAGACTGCGCAGAACTCCCATGCTTATCTGGGTAACTGGAACAAGAACACCAACCACTGGTTACGTAACTACGTTTATCTGCGAGTGACTCCCAAGGGGAAGAAGCCTGGATTCCGCGCCAGTCTAGCAACATTCACAACCAGCGCCTTTTGGCATGGCTTCTACCCCGGTTATTACCTGACATTTGTTCTAGGGTCCCTCGTTCAAACCGTTGCAAAGAGTGTGTAAACCCCGTGTGTTTTCTTCGTGTGTTTTTTCTTTGTGTTTTTTTTTTTCGTTGGCTGACTGTTTAGACTTTCGACGCCATGTTCGGCCCTTTTTCCTTTCTCCGGATGGCAGCACAAGCGGCCCCTACAAGCGCTACTATGACTTTGCTAGCTGGTTCGTGACTCAAACAGTCATGTCATTCGTTGTGATGCCGTTTATCTTCCTCTCGTTCTCCGAGTCGACTTATGTATGGCAGAGCGTCTACTACTACGGCGTCATTTTCATCCTTGGGGCCCTCGCTTTCTTCTCTTCACCGGCAAAGAGCATTCTCGTCAAGAGGCTCGAAGCCCGCGGCCGACCAAACGTCGTCCGCTCAACAAGCACCGACAGTCTCCACGAGCCAACACTCGGTCTGCCAAATGATGCAATCAAGGAGTTCGACGAGGCAGTACAGGAGATCAAGGCCGAGATTGAATCGCGGCGCAGACGAGGCAGCATGGTTACTATGCCGACAGGCGAGGAACTAAAGGCAGCTGTTGAGGGCAAGATTGGTCGTACCCTTGGCTGAACCGCAGATGGTCCGTTTTATATACTATATTTGCTCCAGTTGCGCAACTCTAGCCTCCTAGGCCAGGTGAAATCTTTAATAATCTTATAATCTTCCTCGATAGATTTTTTATGACGCTGACTACTAGTATGCATATTCAATACTGGTTTATACGGAGTGTATTACAGCGCAGACGTACCTTGTTTCAATAACACCCCGGCAATAATTCTCTTCTATAAAGTTCAATTGAAAATGGCAATGTTAATGATTAATCGTAGTCTCACATTGCAAGTACGTAGATTCTAGTAAACGATTGAATCTGAATCAGGTTAACTCTTGGATAGAGGCCCTTTCAGGAAACCGCTATGCATTGGAATCAACGAGTGTATCTAATTATATTATCCACAAACCCAATCTAGTCCAGTTCCAAATGTTTATACATCAGTACACATGTATGTGGCGGTTGAATGACAAAAAATCGACTGAAAATTGGCAGCCAGTGACAGAGCCGGTAAAAAAAACATGTATATAAGACCGTGGCCTGTCATGAGAACCCGCAATAAAGAAGAAAAATTACCCTTTACTCCACGGTTAATGACCTCTTCCATCGCCATTAAAGTGGTGGAAGAGTCAGCAGAAGTAAGAACAACGCCGGGCTTGAAAAGAATGAGTATGTAAAACATTATGTGCATCACGTCGTGTAGTCGTGTCGAGTATTTTTTGGCGCGAGAAGAGAAGAGGGTGAGAGAAAGGAAGTGAGAAGGAAGAGGTAGAGTAGGTTGGTGAGGATCGGGGGAGGTAGAAGCGAGGGAGGAGTTGATGTAGATAAAGCGAATCGACTTGCGTAGGATAGATCGGGTTGACCAAAAAGAAACTGAGTACAGGCATTGCCTGTAGGAAGAATGAAAAGGTAATAGGTTGGAAGGCGAGGAGTGGCTTGGGATACATGTGCTTTCTAGAAGCCCACTGTAGTTCCCACAACAGCAAGTGTGATCTAGCCCAACGTCAGTCGACCGACAGCATCAGCTAGTCGAAGCTGAACTTACAATGATAGTAATGATCACCAACCCCAAGGGGTTCATCCATCGATTGAGGTTTCTCCACCACCGAGCGTTCAGGTATCGCCTGCGTTCAAGATCATAAAGTCGCATCTTGAGCGTCGCCTCGAGCTCGGGCCCACGATTTTCCTCCATCATCATTTCCGGTTTTCTAGGCAGAGGGAGGAAAGACGCGATAAACCATGCTGTAAAAAAAGGGGGGGACATGCTGTCAGAGCCGGAAAAAAAAAGGTGACACGTTTTGCTTACTGAGGGGACAAATGAAGCCCAGACAAAAGGACCAAACTTGGATATTCCGCCGTCCAAGAATTGGTTCAGTCCTCGAGTCCAGAGACGGAGCACGCCATACACTTGATTTGGGAGCGACAACTCGCCTATCTGGATAAAGGTGTGGCGACCAGCTGTGTCGCAGCCGATGAAGTGATGATCCAGACCTTGTAACAGAAGACTCGGGAGCCTTTGCCCAGTGGTTGCGAGGATCTCGGAGATCAGAGGGGGGGCCAGTCATGTTGGCCGACGTTACATTGGACGACGTTCTAGCTCGGCTCACCACGCTGGCAAAGCGCTGGATGACAGTAGAGTTGGATGTGACGGGCCGTGCCGACGGCGGCCGGGTACCTTCCACCAGGGAAAGGGTAGAATTCCCGGCCGGCTCCTCGGCGGTATAATACATTCGAGCCCAGGTGGGGAGATAGTTTGCCACAAAGCTAGAACTTGTACCAGGTCGCTTGTTGTTGCTTCGCGTGCTGCTGCTCCTTGAGCTTGAAGTCTGGCTGTTCGGAACGCCTGGGTTGGTGGGGCGGGGAGGCAAGCTGGCTACACTGTCCAAGAACTCGTCATCCTCTGATTCGTTTACCAGCCATACAGAGGACGACGTAGCAAGTCTCTGTCGCGTCATGGCCGTAGGAGGAGGGGTGAGCTCTTCAGACATCTCCTCACCAGAACGATGATCTGTAGGAGAAGGGAAGCTAGAGTCGACTTCGGCCGACCATCGGGAAGTGACCGTCGACAGATGAGAGCGAAACCTGTCAGAAGAATAATCACCAGAAGGGCCAGGGAGATTATCCTCGGACGAGCCTGCCGAGTGTGATACGTTGTCCACTCTTGATCCAGATGAGGAAGGTGCTCTGATAGTCGGGTATTGGATGAACACACCGCTATCTACAACACCGGCTTGGATATCTGCACGGGGAGCACTACCTGATGACGAGGTTGCAGAACGGGAATGGCTCCTGAAGCTTGGCCGAGATCCCACTGACGGGACTTGGTAAGGAGGGCTAGAACGAAATGACTGAGAACGTGAGGCCCCTCCTAGTTCAGATGATGAGCCATGTGTCCAGGGTCCAGCACCTGCATATCGGATGACCGTTCCCAGGGAATTCAGCGAGGACAACGAATTGGAGCGCGAAGCGGAATCCTGGTTCGAGGATGCGCCGATGCGAACGAAGTTGAGGCTCGAATTGTCCAGGGCCATGTAGTTTGGGCTTGAAGGTGGCCCGATGGGGACGAAATTTGGGCTTGAGTGGCTCGAAGAAGCGTTCCCTGCACCAGACGGTTGGCGAGAGACTGGAACAGTCTTGACAGTAGGTGCGATTTGGGGTAGCGTAGACTCCTCGTCCGAATACGTTGTTGGGGAACCATCGTTTGATCCGGGGTCCATTCGTTCGCGACCTAACGGAACTGACTCTGGCAATGAAGACTTGCTAGAGCTAGGGTCGTCCTCCCATAATTGCGGTGGGGTGTTTGCAGCATCAAATGTTGACGAGAGGTCCCATGGATCAGCACTTGATTGATCAATCAAACTGCTATCCATAAGGTGACTAATGTCGGTGGAATATGTCCCAGTCGATGCGCTCGGCCCTTCGTCGACATGAAAACGAGAGTCGGGGACAAACTCATGGCCTTTTCCGGGTCGGGGTGGGAGAATTTGCTCGGGTTTTGTCGGGTAAGGAGTAGCTGTATATACATGGCGCTCTTCCTGCCCAGGGTGCTTTTCGCTGACAGCTCGGAGGGATGCGGGCGGGGAGCAAGAGTTCGTATGGGATGGGGTGCGTTCGTGAAGAGCTCTCCTTTGGGGAGACGAATTGGTCGAGCGCATGGTGTCAAGATGACGATTAGTTCATTATCAGTAAACAGGAATGTAATGCCTAGAGCGGCAGGCTGCTCTAAAACAAAGTATGGAAGAAAGGAATTGGAAGCCTCCACAAGATTATTGATTAGAGGTGATATAATAAGAAAAGAAAACGGCCTAGGTAGAACCGGCGAACGATGCGCGATAGAGAAGCGAATTAGAAAGACGACTGTTAGCGAGTATAGCCGGTCTATGAAACGATCAACACGTTGGCGGCTGTTGATGTTTTGGTGTGTATATAGAAAAATTCTTGACGCAACCAGGAATGCCTCGACACAAAAACGACGGGGAAAGAGCGACGACGATGTCCAGCGGCTATCTGAGGAAAAGAGCGTATTTCCGACCGAGGGAACGAGAGGAATAATGGCGATGTACAAGCGACAACCGAAGAGAATGATTGCAAGAACGGTAAAAGAGCGTCTAACCGGAGAGCTGGAGAACCGCTGGAACTGTTTCTAAAAGAGCGACAAACGACAGAACGACTGGAGGGCTGAGAGCAAAAGGGACCGCAACCTGAAACAGCGAGGCGCAATTATGTATTTAAGAACCCTCCCTTCAGCCCAGGAATTTAGTTGCCCAGCGGCGGTGAGCAGCAGGAAACTAAACTTGAACTCAATAATAATAGACCCAGGGGCATGCACTGGGAGCTTGGCTGGAGCACCGTTGAACCTGCGCGATTGGCTGACAAGACAGAAGGAAGGGAAGCGCGCCGCAGCGCCGCCGCTTCTTTAGCAAGACATCCATGGATCCGCCCCCCATTTGCCCAAATGGTTTGGCTTTGAAGCCTTTGATTACGATAATATTGCGCTGGCAGTTGGTTTGCGTCTCTGCGATCGAAGACCGAAGATCGTCCGTATCTAAAATAATATCCATCATCTTGGCTCGCGGTTTCCCTCCGAGCCGTGGGGATTAAGGCTTCAAGATGAAACAAACATGACGAACTTGAGTTCATTTGCCTTGCCGCTAGTCCCATCAACGACCATCTCAGGCAGTCAGGAAGAAGAAGCACAGGAAAGCTTTTGGAGCGTGCAAATCTAGGTTGTCTCCTGACTCAAATCCCTCCCTGCTCTCACAATTGAGTTGATGGGGTGAAAAGGATGAGAAGAGGACCATGCAAGGTACCCCTCGGTCGTACATACGGCTTGCATAAGTGACTCTGCGTTGGAGGAATGGCAAACCACAAAGGCCACTCCATCCCACTTTGTATGCCGGATAATATACCTCATCACATTCCCCACGGCCCAAGCCGGTCTCGGACTCTCGGGCGAGCAAAATCCCACGAGGTTGCCAATAATTATTAAGGTGAGCCTGGTGAGGTGACAAGTTGACAACTCGACAAGTCGCAACTGTGGAGTCAAGAGAACCAGACTTGGCCCACCAATGGTGGCTGAGGGACGCGAACAACGGCCTCGAATTACCAAAGGCCTCATTGGCATGGAATAACGGAAATTGTCCCCTGACGATCCAATAGCAGGCTGGCGTCAGGGGAGGGAACGTAAGAAACTTCGAATATCTGCAGACCCAACCATTAAAAAGCCATCACAGTGCAGAAGGATCACCCTAGGACCGAGGTTTGCCAACTCATCGACAGTAGTGGAGTGAAAAGTGCCTCGTTTGGTGACCATCCGACATCGTCTCCCAAGGAAGAGAACGATGTGATTTCGAGTTGAAGATGGGTCCGATATCTGAAAGGAGAGATAAACCAAATCATGGATTGGTATTGTTTGGTGGCTTTCAAAGGAGGAAAACGATGACGAAAAAGACAGAGGCATCAAAGAGCATGACAGCTTGACAAGAATTAACGCACAACGAAGATACGGATATCGAAGGAACGAGGGACTTCATAATGATTGCTACTTTAAGATTAAACCTCACATCGCTCACCGGACCTCGTCTTCACCAACAACAACCATCCTATTGTGGCTTTTATCATTTTATCGTTCCAGTGACAGTTGAATTGACGATCATCCCATCTTCTGCCATTGAAAGACCTCTCCAATATTACGCTCATGGCTCTTGGAGTTATGGTGGAACTGGAAATTGACACTCGGCCATGGCGGTGCATAGATGCCTCAGGCCCTCGTTTGCGCGTCCTTTGTTCCACTGCTTTTCACCTAGACAATATCAAGAGATGCCTTTGTCACTATCCTTGCCATCGACACCATTGGAGGATCTACATCAATAGCTGTGACCCTCTATTACTAATGGGATATTCTTATTCCAATATCTAAACCTCGATCTCTCTCGCCTTGACCTCTACCCTCAACACCTCGACACGAAACTATTTCGTGAACACAGATAATGGCGCCGGTCAGCCTCCTCGCCCGCCTCAAGAGTTTCTACTCGAAACAAAACGGTTAGTCAAGATCTATTCTTCCATATCTTTTTTGGGAACGTTTTCTCACTGCCAGCTCAGATCAGCCGGCTATCTCGGCCCAGGCAGCCGCTTGCATATCGGTACGTTTTCTTGGTCTGAGTGCGCAGCGCTTCGACAAAAAGAGCATTCACCATGAATCTGATAAATTGAAATTTCAGTTCTCTTCCCATCTCTTTCCGAGCCAGTGTGCTGATGAACTCGTCAGGTCTGCCTGACAATAATTTATGTGCTGCCATTCTATGTATCACCGGCCACCCGGCCATCTGCTACTCTGAGTCGCGATGCGCCGTCTGTGATCCGGGCTAGAATTAGGGCTGTCACAGTGTCCTGTGTTGTCTGTACCTTGGCCGTGCTTTGGCTCATTGTTGCCAAAGACGACGCCTCCATTACTGGTGCCCTCAAGCTCACGGGATGGTGGCCCCTCAGCTTAGTCGACGTCGTTCGTAGCCTGATCTTGACGGCCATTCTCTTTACAGGACCCCTTTTCGAGCGCGGAGTTGCCGAGGGCGAGTGGAGAGATTGGCTCAGGGGGGCTCGAATCTCTGAAACCCTTGGCGGGTGGATAGGATGGAGGAACTATATCGCTGTAAGTGAGTTGGATTCCTCTCTGTTGTATCGGTCTGACCAAGCAGGGTCCGGTTACCGAGGAGATCATGTTCCGATCAGCCATAGTGCCCCTTCATCTTCTTGCCAAGGTCGACCCCGGGCGGATTGTCTTTATTGCTCCCTTGTATTTCGGGATAGCGCACGTGCACCATTTCTACGAGTTTCGACTAACCCATCCGGATACACCTATCCTCGCTGCAGCGCTTCGATCTATTTTCCAATTCGGATTTACCACCGTTTTTGGCTGGTATGCGACATTTGTGTATCTTCGCACAGGTTCCCTCCTCGCTGTCATCCTCATTCATACCTTTTGTAACTGGTGTGGACTTCCTCGCCTTTGGGGCAGGGTCGAGGCCGTCGTTCATATTGGCCCAACTCTCAACAGGGGAAAAGAGGACTCTGACCGGAGCATAGTGTACCCCTATGGCAAGCTCAGTATAGGATGGAGTGTCGCTTACTACGCCCTTTTAATCATTGGGGCGATTGGCTTCTACCATGGCCTGTGGCCGTTGACAGAGTCTTTGCATGCATTAGTCGAGTTCACGGGTTCCACCAAGTACTAGATCTGTGAGCAGTCTTTGGAGTAATCATTCAGGATCACTGTGATGGATTCTGAGCATTTAGGGAGGAAGCCTTGGTTATACAGGATTATGATAGCAGAGGGCACCATCTGACCTCAATAATAACGTGATTTTAATGCAAGTCTCTGTCTTACTTATCCCGTGGCCGCAAGTGGCTGCTTTGGAGATAATTTGCGGATTGATCAACAAGCTTCCAAGTTCTCGACCGCCTCGGCTCTTATCTCCGAATGCGCCTTGGAGACTGAGAGCGCCTCCGCCAATTTTACACATTCCGATTTTTCACTCGCAAACCCGCCATTCTTCTTCTGAACCCCAAACATATCCAGTGTTTGCAATGAAGATTCGACCAGTTGGCTGGCGGTCGCCCGCTGTCCAACTACCGAGATCAAGAGGCGCCATTCAAAGTTTATCGAGCTCCCACAGCCTTTTGAGCCAACGCCGTATGCCTATAGAAATCCCCCCGCCGTTTCCTGTGACCGAAGCGTGTCCGGACCCTAAATGTTCATGTCCTGCGACGCCATCTATGCCCGAGGGTCTTCCACTTGACCATGACCACCCGCTGAGCGGAACGATGGCGGCATACGCTCAGCAAATAGTCGTCTGCACAGGGCAAAGAGACTGGACAAGTCGCATTGAGGATGATGGTCAGGAACAGAGCTGGGGCGGCCTAGTGAGAGGATTGAAAAAATTGTTGGGACGCGGTGGCCCGTATGCGGACGTAAGGCGCATACTTTAGGGGTTCTGATTAAACGCCGTTTTGACTGACTTTATTCGCTTCGGTTAGCCCTTCAACAACGTTATGATTACGAATTCCTCCTTAGCCCCGGACCCCCGCACTTTATCCTCCTCCTCCGCGGGCACCGCATCAGCCTTCCTTTTTCCGAGCTTCAAATATTTCCCATCAATTCCCACTCATATCTCCGCTTCGCCCGAGGCCAGCACCGACCTGTCAACCTTTGTACGAGCGTTCCTTTTGCCCACGAAGCTCAGTCCAATGACGGAAACCCTTCCGGAACCGCGACACAGTGGCCTTCTCCGGAGACCAGATTTGGCATCCAGATTCACTGATGCCGTAGAGCTAAAACACTCCCCCGTGATCCTGGTATGTGGCCACGGGGGCCGGGATATGCGATGCGGGTTGATGGCGCCAGTACTCGAGGAGCAGTTCCGCAAGGTGTTGGGGAGCAAAGGGATATTCGCGCCAGCCGATGCAAGCGACTGCAGCAATTTGGACAATCCAGAACGTGCCCATATTGGGTTGATCAGCCATATCGGTGGTCACAAATACGCCGGGAACGTGATTGTATATATCCCCAAGGGTATGAATTACGGGAACTCGTCTGCGCCCCATCCACTGGCCGGGAGGGGGATTTGGTATGGACGGGTCGAGCCCAAGCATGTTGAGGGTATAGTTGATGAAACCATACTCGGAGGCAAGGTGGTGTCGGATCACTTTAGAGGTGGGATAGATCACGATGGTGATATTTTGCGGTTATAGCGCATAAAGTTGGCAAGCCAAAGGCGCAGCGAGCATAAGTGTACGATATCGATAAGACGTGTTTCTAGTGTATACAGAAAATACACACAGTTCTCGCTCCGAATTGGAATAAGACCACGTTCGACGCCACTCTGGCCACTTTATTTCGAAAGAAAACCATCTATATAGAAGCTAATCCATAGGTTCGCTGAATACACCAGTATTCCCTACTTTATCAGCCACACAGAGTAAGCTGTGGTCTAACATGGGGAAAGCTTCAAAACTACTGCGGTGCCGCTAAACCTTATCGGGACTAAGTTATCTTAATTCCAAGGTTGAGCTAACATAGGCTATAGGTACCATCGGCGGATCATGATCCGGGAGCGTCAATCTTATTCTCACACACGCGCAATGGCTCAATCCTAGTTATACACCACGCCATGGTTTATCACCCAATATGCAAGCACTTTGCCGCCTTCGATTGAGCCCTCCGAGGGCTGCCTTTGGCTGCCGAGCCGCAAGGCCATACCGACCCCCGAACCACACATATCGCGCCCTCGCAACCGCAACCGCAAGTTCGCAACATCAAAGACTCGACCTGTTGGCGCTTGACAAGAAATGGCAAGCGAAATGGCAACAAGAAGAAAAGACAAAACGCGCGGCCGCTACCAGCGGGGACGAGCCACCAGCACAAGGACAAGAGAAGCCCAAGTCATATATCCTCTCGATGTTTCCGTACCCGTCCGGGACGCTACATATGGGTCATTTACGGGTATATACGATATCTGACGTGCTGGCGCGATTTTATCGGATGCGCGGGCATGAAGTTTTGCATCCTATGGGCTGGGATGCCTTTGGTCTGCCAGCGGAAAATGCGGCGATTGAGCGTGGGGTTGATCCCGCGGGGTGGACGACGGATAACATAAAGAGGATGAAGGAGCAGCTTCGGAGTATCTCAACTTCGTTTGATTGGGATCGTGTATGTTCTAAATGAGTGGTCCTTGATCTCGTGCTAACAACGCTGGGACAGGAACTTGCGACTTGCGCACCAGATTTTTACAAACACACCCAACGGGTATTCTTGATGCTGTATGAAAAAGGCCTTGCTTACCAGGCGGAGGCGATGGTCAACTACGATCCGATTGATAAGACGGTGCTGGCGAATGAGCAGGTTGACGCAAATGGGTTCTCCTGGCGATCTGGAGCAAAGGTTGAGAAGAGGTTACTCAAACAATGGTTCTTCCGCATTTCTGCATTCAAAGAGCAACTGTTGCAAGATCTCGACTCACTTTCTGGTGGCTGGCCTGAGAGAGTGCTGTCTATGCAGCGGAATTGGCTGGGCAAATCATACGGGGCCAAGATCAAGTTTCCGCTTGTTGCTGAGGGCAGCGATGGCAGGCACGATAATGTCAACGTCTTTACCACGCGGCCAGATACCCTTTACGGGGTCGAGTACATTGCGCTTTCTCTAGACCATCCAATTGTCCTAGAAGCGGCCAAGGAGGATAAGGAACTGCGGACTTTTCTATCCGAGGCGGCCATGCTGCCGCCTGACACCAAAGTCGGATACAAACTAAAATGTTTCAGTGTCAATCCTCTGCACGCTATTGACAAAGAAAGCCCCCATCTCGCGCGTCGGTTACCGGTCTATGTCGCACCATACGTACTCTGTGACTACGGCGAGGGAGCCGTAATGGGAGTGCCTGGTCACGATGCGAGAGACTTGTCATTCTTCAAGGAAAATGCGAACCCGCACTCAATACCAGTCATACTGGAGGCGGAGCAGCGGGGGACCTGCAACCCTGACATGGTGTTGATCAACGAAGCCAAGCCTTTTACACAGGAAGGGTTCCTTACCACGAAATGTGGTAAATACCACGGTCTTCATTCTCGTGAAGCCGGAAAGTTGATCACTACTGATCTCAAGGCTACTGGCCGTGCCGACTTTGTCGAGCAATGGAGATTAAGAGACTGGCTTATCAGTCGTCAACGTTACTGGGGAGCCCCGATCCCAATCATCCATTGCGGCGACTGCGGTCCTGTACCTGTTCCGGCAGATCAATTACCAGTCAAACTACCCGAGTTACAGGGTGACTGGCTAAAGGGAAAACGTGGGAACCCTCTCCAGTCTTCTGAAGAGTGGAAAAATTGCAAGTGTCCGAGCTGCGGGGGCCACGCGAAGCGGGATACAGACACCATGGACACTTTTGTGGATTCCTCATGGTACTATCTCCGCTTCCTCGACGCTGCAAATAAACAGCAGCCATTCTCGCCTTCACTGGTGCGGCCAGTAGATGTCTACATTGGTGGGGTCGAACATGCAATCCTGCACCTTCTCTATGCCCGTTTCATCTACAAGTTCCTTTCTCAATCGAATATTTTCCCAGAAATTGCTCACAGCAGCGGTACGCTAGCGACTGCGCCAGCAGAGCCGTTCAAGACCCTTCTCTCCCAGGGCATGGTCCACGGCAAAACGTATACAGAGCCCTCTACGGGTCGGTTCCTGCTGCCTTCAGAGGTGGACCTTTCCAGCGGGCCAGACAAGCCACTCATCAGGGGGACGCAGATAACTCCGAATGTATCGTTTGAGAAAATGTCAAAGAGCAAGCATAATGGCGTGGATCCAACAACGTGTGTTTACAAGTATGGTGCTGACGCGACTCGCGCCCATGTTCTTTTCTCTGCCCCTGTATCCGAAGTGCTGGAGTGGGATGAGTCCAAGATTGTCGGTATGGAGCGCTGGTTTTCTCGACTCTGGAAGCTTGTAATGGACACGGCGCAAAGCCTGAGTTTTTCATCGTACACAGTTGAGCAAGCTGATGATCTTTCGGATCCGCTGTTGTCGAGCTTGAGCGACAATGATGCTGAAGCCATCCTCTCGACTCATCGTGTTGTCTGCTCCGTCACAAACTGTATCGAAACGAACCCCTACGGTCTCAACACTGTCATTTCTGATCTGACAAAGCTGACCAACACACTCTTATCTTCACCTCCTACCTCGCCGCATATTTCTTATCTCACTGTTTCATCCCTCCTCCGCCTCTTGGCCCCCGTTGCCCCGTCACTGTCATCCGAGTGTTGGGAGATACTCCATTCTTCCATTGTCCGTGACCAGAACGAGTCGTCGATTTTCAACTGCCCGTGGCCGGCGCCGCCTTTGACGACAGAACAGGCCGATGTATTATCAGCACGCGGAGGACAGGTCGTAGCGGTTCAGATCAATGGGAAGCTGCGCTTCACAGTCACGATCCCAAGAATGTTCTCGCCAACGACCCCAGAGTCCAGCGCAACAGAGGAGCAAGACTATATCATCACACGCATTTTGGAAACGGAACAAGGTCGTCTCTGGCTGCAGGAAAAGAACGATTGGGAGAAACGTCGGCGAGTCATTGTAGTCAAGGGCGGGAAATTGGTGAACATTGTCTTTTGATTATTGCGCGGCGAAGTGAGCAAGCAATTACATTGACCTTGTACATTAGAAATCGCATCTCGATAGAACACATTGTAAAATCAATTCGCGGCCAAAAAGGCGCAGCGTCAAACCCCTGTCCATAGTTTATTTTCAAAAAAGTCGGCCTCTGAACAGAAATTGGGGGGTAGATGCGACTTGGAGCTTGAGCCTTTCCGTCGCATTCGCATTGCATCGGCTGATTCTACTGCGGATCTGACGATTCCGATGGAGTTGCGCTGTATGAGGAGTGGTGGGGACTCCGAATTTCGCAATCTGTGGATTTCCCCTCACCCAAGATGGAGTTGAGGCAACCTTGCGAGACTTGACGATGAGGTGTTTATCTGCAGAGGGGGGCAATCCGGCGAAATCGCGGCACAGGCTCGGGGAGTGAACATCTAGTATGCTGGACCGACGGTGTTTGCCTCCATAATATCGGTCTTTTAAGAATAGACACGATTGTTCTGTCGGGAGTACATACCCCTCATTCTCACCTCGTCATACGCTGCGCATTGGGCGGGGTTTGCTGTTACATTGTACTGCTTTCGCTACCTTGTATAATTAGACGGAGATTGCAGTTATGCGGAAGGCTGGTAATGCTCCATACCGCGCTCGTCGCGTTACTCCTTGTACACATTGTAATTTGAAGTAAATCCTACTAGTAGTAGGTAGCTATCACTGTATATTAATACTGGCATTCGATCAGTACATTTCTGTGCCATAGTCCTTTTGTCTTGAGGAGCACTTCTCAAGCAGCGCCGCGCAGGCAGCTAAAGTAATATTGCCAAATTCATTGATAGAATCCTGATTCCTGGGAACTTGTGAGGAGATGAGGGACGGGCGGACTGCCCCGCACTAAAGCTACCCCTCGTGAGGGGAAATGCCCAATCAACAAAAAACCTGCTGCAGTGCGACCACGCCAGATTGAACCTTGCCCGCGGCATGCCACTCAGCACGAGCAATTAGATGTGAGCCGAGCACAGCAGAAGCTAGTAATATTGTCCGGTAGTTAGCTAAACGAAGCCAAAACATCCTCCGTGTCGAAGCAGAGCTTGCGGCGCTGCGGCGGCTTCCCCTCACTGTACGTAACCGCATGCGGAGGCGGTCCAATGCGACCATCGAATTTCCGGTTCCCCGGCGAGGATTCCCTCCGTTGGCCGGGGGAAGTACAGGGGTATGGTGTAGTGTGTCGCACGATCCATGATAGGTCTTTGCTGTCCATGCGATCGGCCAGTGGAACTCCGCCTTAGGGAACTGGCCACCCATGGACCTGTACCCTCCGCTCACGGATACCCGGATGGAAGAGGAGGGATGGATGGATGGACGGCGAGGAGGAGGGGAAGCAGGCTGCGAAATCGCTCACCAATAATGGCTATATATTGGGTTCTGATCCCCGAGACTCAACGCTTCCCTTCAGTCTCATCATCATCTAAACCGCCTTTCTTCTCATCATCCGCATTCGGTAAGAGACTCTCCTCTCAGGCTAGCCCAGACCCATCCCCTGTCTGCCCTGCCCAGCGTTTTGCTCAACTACCTGGGCAGCTGTCACCATGATGCATATTCTCCACATTGTCATGTCATGCTTGTCCTTTAGAGTTCTAATTCATTATGTGGCCATATAAACCACTGGCAGCTGGCTGACCTTACTCTCTATAGGACGCTTTTTCTTCATCACTCTCTCAACAGCTCCTATTTCTTGTTGAAACTCTATTCAAAATGGTACTTCTCCGCTCTTTAACCCGTCAACTACGATGGCCCGTCTCTACCCTTCTTTCACCCAGAGCATCTCTTGCCGGCAGTCCCTTCAGGACCGCCGCTCTGGGGAATGGGATTCCTGGAGCACGAACGCTAACTGCCTCTGCGAATCTACAGGGTAAGGTTCTTATGGTTCTCTATGACGTAAGTGGTTTCCATACCTCATGTGCTGTCAGAGAGTTGACCGTAACATTTAGGGCGGCGAGCACGCCAAACAACAGCCCGGTCTCCTCGGGACAACTGAGAATGAGCTGGGTATCCGCAAGTGGCTCGAGGATCAGGGTCATACCGTCGTGACCACCTCTGATAAGGACAGGGAGGACTCTGTTTTCGACCGCGAACTCGTCGATGCCGAAGTCATCATCACCACTCCGTGAGTAGCGAGTTGCAAATCTATCAGGGTAATGTTCTGGACTAACGTTTATAGCTTCCACCCCGGTTACCTTACCGCTGAGCGTCTGGCCAAGGCCAAGAACCTCAAGCTCGCTGTTACTGCTGGTATCGGATCGGACCACGTCGACCTGAACGCTGCCAACAAGACCAACGGTGGTGTCACTGTTGCCGAAGTCACTGGCTCCAACGTCGTCTCCGTCGCTGAGCACGTTGTCATGACCATCCTCCTCCTAGTCCGCAACTTCGTCCCTTCACACGATCAGATCCGCAACGGCGACTGGAACGTCGCTGCCGTTGCCAAGAACGAGTTCGACCTTGAGAACAAGGTTGTCGGTACTGTTGGTGTTGGCCGTATCGGTGAGCGTGTGCTTCGCCGTCTCAAGCCCTTTGACTGCAAGGAGCTCCTGTACTACGACTACCAGCCCCTGAGCGCCGAGGCCGAGAAGGAGATCGGTGCCCGCCGTGTTGAGAGCCTCGAGGACCTTGTCGCCCAGTGCGATGTTGTCACCATCAACTGCCCTCTGCACGAAAAGACCCGTGGTCTGTTCAACAAGGAGCTCATATCCAAAATGAAGCCTGGTGAGTGATCCAAAATGTCAGAAAACCTGTAAAGTTGACCAACTGTTTTAGGTGCCTGGCTCGTCAACACCGCTCGTGGTGCTATCGTCGTCAAGGAGGATGTTGCCGAGGCCCTCAAGTCTGGCCACCTCCGCGGCTACGGTGGTGATGTCTGGTTCCCCCAGCCCGCGCCCAAGGACCACCCCCTCCGCTACGCCGAGCACCCCTGGGGTGGTGGTAACGCCACTGTTCCTCACATGTCCGGTACCTCCATCGACGCCCAGGCCCGTTACGCCAACGGTACCAAGGCCATTCTGGACAGCTACTTCTCCGGCCGTCACGACTACAAGCCTGAAGACCTGATCGTCAAGGATGGTGACTATGTCACCAAGGCCTACGGTCAGCGCAATAAGAAATAAATGGATCGCATGAGATGAGATGAGATGAGATGATGAAAATGATATTTTTTAAGGCGCAGTCTTTTCCGGTTTATAACCCATTTGAGGGTTGGTATATTTCTTAGTACTAGCTATGATACCTGAAATAAATACATTACTATTCAATTGTCCAGCGTAGTCCGTCTTAACTTCGGCGTACAATAAAGCATAACATGCATGGAGTGAGGTAGAGAAAATGTGATATGATGCAAGAATAGATAAGACGCTGGTGTTGCCGCAAAACGAATATGGATATTGACATACCGCTAATTCACCAAATAACAAGTGTTATACTATTGATATTGAGCGACAGTGCGGAAAGCCTCAACGTCTCAATGGCGAGCAAGAAGAAACCATCTATGATGGCCTGATCTTCACCTCCAATTATCGCGCCCTATCTCATCGTCACTATCATCCATAAACCCCTCCTCGAGTTCCCGACTAAGCCTCCCCTCATCCTCAGCAACTGTGCTCCGCCGCCGCTCTAGCGCCTCCCGATGCGCCGAGTCCATGTGCATCCCAACCATAATTTCCCCTTCCTCGTCTAGGATACTGATGCTGTCCTGTGCATCCGTGATGTGAGCTTGTTGGCGCCAGGACGAGGGGAGGAACCGGCGCATAACGGCGTCGGCGATCCGCTCCCAGAGCGAGGATGTATGTGCTGTGATGGTCTCGAGTGGAAGGTATTGCGAGTATCGTTGGTGGTAGCGCCGGAAGAAGGGGACGATAACGAAGGAAATCAGGACATAGAGAGTTAAAGAGATTATGGCGGGGATGAAGAGAGTCTGTGGAGGTTAGAGGAAAGGCACTAGCATTCTGTTCCTGACTGATACATACCTTTGCGAGGCGGGCTGCGGAGCCCATCGCGACTTGTTCGGAAGGTATATGGCCCTTCCTTGACTAGGATGTCAAGACAACAATGTAGAATCCAATGTCACAGGCTCCAATAAGCATCATAGCGACGGGCTTCCCCTCCAAAATATTTGCGAGCCAATTAAGGTCGTTCTCTGGGGACCTTCACAATGCTGACGGCTGCCACGTGATAATGGCGTGGACCAGTGGACACCTTAGGCGGGACATAGCACGTGACTGTCCGCCCCTGTGCATGTTCTAGCCCGCCGCTACTCCCCCTATACACAAAGAATTCCCAGCGACATTCGACCAGGAGTTCGTTTTACAAGTGAAGGAGAGAGCCACGGGGTGCTTAGCCAGGATATCCAGGGCTATCTCGAATCGACCTTTATCACGACAACTTCCCGAATGTCTGGGACAGGAGGAAGCGACGCTGTCTCTTGTCCTCCCCTCTCGTTCTAATTGCGGAGCGGCGAGACTAGCGCAAATCAGTCAGGAGTCAACCACCTCCAGCTCCTCCGTATCGGCGTTGGATGCCACACCTCGCCTACGGCGTCCTGGACCGACAGGACCGACAAGTCCTCTGATTTCTATCAGCAGTTGCGGGCTCATGCTGCGCTTTGAACCTCAGCGACGCACGTCAAGATGCCAACCACCACATCCGCCTCTGACAAATCGAGACAAACATCGGCGGGCAAATCGTTTTTCGGACGCAAGTTGCACAAGGAGAAGCCGGCGGAGGATCGGTACGACGCCCATGGGAGTTGGGAAAGTCTAGCCCCTCCAGGAAGCGCTCCCGGTTCTCGCTCATCGCGATACTCGAAACGATCTTCAGTCCAGTCCGTGGACTTTGGCAACGACGTAGATCCTTCCTACCTCTCTTCGTCCGCCGGTGTAATCACCTCCATTCCTTTTGACAGCCTGTCAACCGATAACAAGTCGCCTATTCCCGTCGATTACCTTTCCAAAGCCGATACTTCTCCTCGAAAAGAGCCATCCCCAGGGCATTTAGCAAAGGGCGCAAGTGACTATCATCAGTACCCCGCGTGGAACCCAAACGCCATGCGCGATAATCAACAATATTCGCACCCCACGGGGCCACGTCCGCCTCCCCACGCTTCTGGTATGGCGATGAGCTCAAGCTCTTCGGGGGATAAGGGCGCTAGATATCAGCAATGGGGCCGGCCGGGGAGCTCTGCGGCTAATACTGGCTTCAGTCATCACTCGTCATCTACGATAGATTCGTCTGCAAATTCTCGCATGTCCATTGACCAAGCTAGCGTACATTCTTCACATTCATCAAATACTAGAGGCTCCAACTACTTTTCGACAGAAGGCTCTTCGCGCACAATCACGCCCGCGCACGCTGGTGACCGAAATACTTACTTTCCAACAATTAACTCCGGCCGTGGATCAGGTGCCCAATCACCATGGCCATCACCGCAACCCAGGCCGCAAAATACCGAACAGTATCTCACGAGGCCGAGAGACGATCGTGTTGTGGACCAACTGTTTCTCGACCTGATGCAAAAACGAGGCTGGCAGAATCTTCCCGAGCAAGCCAGGCGGCAAATGATGGCGTATCCGGCATCGAAAAAATGGACGCTAGTTCACCAAGACCGACTAACAGAATTACAAGGCGAGCAAAAGCGCAAGCAAAATGCGCGTCAAACACATGGATATGATGGCCCAGCTGGTATCCTTGAACGAGCGGACGAGGAAGGGAGCCCGGAGTGGTATGTGAAAAAGGTCATGGATGACACAATAACCTCAAAGCAACTGGCTAGTCTGAGTGTCAGCCTGCGAACGCAACCGATCAGCTGGGTCAAAGCCTTTGTTGAAGCACAAGGTCAAATAGCTTTGACCAACGTTCTTGCAAAGATCAACCGTAAAAAGGTTACTGGCCCGGTTCCTGCTCCCCCCTCTGGTGACAAGGATTTGGACCGCGAATATGACATTGTCAAGTGCTTAAAGGCGTTGATGAACAACAAGTATGGCGCAGATGATGCGCTCAACCACCAGCAAGTCATCGTGGCGCTTATCAGCTCTCTACTCTCTCCGCGATTGAACACGAGGAAACTTGTCAGTGAGGTTCTCACATTTCTGTGTCACTGGGCCGAAGGGCAAGGCCATGAGAGGGTCTTGCAGGCGATGGATCATGTCAAGAACCATCAAAGTGAGACTGGCCGGTTCGATGCCTGGATGCGCATCGTGGAGGTCACTATTGATGGCCGTGGAAAAATGGGCAGTCTGGTGGGTGCGAGCGAAGAGTACCGCAGTGGTGGAATTGGAATGGAGAATCTACTGATGGAATACGCCGTTTCGACCATGATCCTGATCAACATGCTGGTGGATGCACCAGAAAACGACTTGCAGCTACGATGCCATATCCGAGCGCAGTTCATATCCTGCGGTATCAAGCGTCTCCTCTCAAAGATGGAGGGCTTCCAGTACGAGGTTATCGACAAGCAGATTGAGCATTTCCGGGAGAACGAGGCTATTGACTACGAAGACCTACTTCAGCGCGAGAACAGTAGTACGAAGGATAGCATCGAAGGGGATGTCAAGGACATGACCGATCCTCTTCAAATTACCGATGCCATTGCGACTCGTATTAATGGGACAAGGGCACACGACTACTTCCTCTCTGCTCTGCAACATCTGCTTCTCATTCGCGAAAACTCTGGGGAAGATGGTCTCCGGATGTACCAACTTGTGGATGCTATGCTCAGCTATGTGGCCATGGACAGGAGGCTACCTGATCTCGATTTGCGACAAGGACTGACATTTACCGTGCAGAGCTTGCTGGATCGGCTTCACACTGATGCAGAGGCTAGACAAGCGTACGATGAATCTTTGGAAGCTCGACAGATTGCAGAAGCCGCGATTGCTGAACGGGATGAAGTGAAGGCACAGGTCGAGCTTGGGGCTGACGGATTGGTCGGAAAGCTGCAGAAGCAGATTGAGGAGCAGACTGGGATCATCGAGCTTCAGAGCAGGCAGAATGAAATGGTCAAAGCCGAGCTCGCTGATGTACAGAGGCTCCGCGCGCAGGAACTGCAGCGGAATGAGCTAGAGACTCGAGAGCTCTACCTGATGCTTCGGGATGCCCAGGATATTGCCGCATCGAATGCCAAGAAGAGCAATTTACCAGAGGCGGAAGTTGACCCATCCCAACTGCCCGGCATCCTGGACCGGGAGAAACTGCTCGAACGACTCGAGAAGCAGCTTGAAAGAACCAAAACGCAGTTCAAGCTGGAGGGCAAGGTTTGGGGCCAGCACGGCCCGTCAGACCGGCTACGGGAACTGCGTGAGCAGATGGACGGCGATGCTGGGCCTAGTGACGACTTTGAGGAGCAGACACGGCTACATCTCAGTATGAACCCCGTAGGATCCGTTTACCGAAACAGGACCTACATGGGAGACACTAACCAGCGCGGCCAAAATGATTCAGAGGAAAACGGCGACGTTCTCATTGCAAAGGCACGTCTTGTGGACTACCACCGGCCGCGCATGAATCCGGCCCAAGCGACTGGCCTTCTCGGCGAGATTGCCCGCAAGGTCCCGAGGATTGAAGCAGACGATGCCACCAGTGAAACCAAGCCATCCGAGGCTGAACAACCCGAGGGAGAGGCGGGCGTCAAAGTCCAAGAACCACCCGCCAAGAATACAGCGACAGAAGAAAATGCAAGAGCCGCTGTGCCTGCGCCTCCTCCTCCACCACCACCACCGCCGCCAGGCTTTGCTGCTGGTTCAGCTCCTCCACCGCCGCCGCCGCCGCCAGGCTTTGCTCCTGGCTCAGCTCCTCCGCCGCCGCCTCCTCCTCCACCCCCACCGCCTGGAGGAGCAGGATTTCCGCCACCACCTCCGCCTCCGCCCCCGCCTGGTGGCCTTGGCACAATGCCTCCGCCGCCTCCACCGCCTCCTGGTGGCTTTGGTGGCCCTCCCCCCCCTCCTCCACCTGGCACAATTATTGGTGGGTGGAGAGCAAACTACTTGGCTTCCCAAGATGTTCCGTCTCATCTGCCTCTCATGTCGTCCATTAGACCCAAGAAGAAGCTCAAGGCTCTCCATTGGGACAAAGTTGACACCCCACAAGTCACAGTATGGGCATCCCACGCACCTACTCCGCAAGAAAAGGAAGACAAGTACGTTGAGCTGGCCAAGAAGGGAGTGCTGGACGAAGTTGAGAGGCTGTTCATGGCAAAGGAAACCAAGATCTTTGGAAACAGTGCTGCAGCCAAGCAGCGTAAAGACAGGAAACAACTCATCTCCAACGACCTGTCCAAGAACTTTCAGATTGCGCTATCCAAATTTTCCCAGTACCCTGCGGATGACGTTGTCCGGAGGATCATCCATTGCGACCCAGAAATCCTTGACAACCAGGTCGTCATGGAGTTCCTGCAGCGAGACGAAATGTGCACGATACCTGAAAACGTATCGAAACTCATGGCTCCGTATAGTAAAGACTGGACTGGCCTTGACGCCGCTACCTCTGAGCGAGAGCAGGATCCCACTGAGCTTACCCGCGAAGATCAGCTTTATCTCTACACCGCCTTTGAGTTGAACCACTACTGGAGAGCAAGAATGCGCGCGCTTGCTTTGACACGTTCGTTCGAACCTGACTATGAACACATCTCCGCGAAGCTCAAAGAGGTCGTGAGAGTGAGCGAGTCCCTGAGGGATTCTGTCTCGTTGATGAACGTTCTCGGCCTGATATTGGACATTGGTAACTTTATGAACGACGCCAACAAGCAGGCCCAGGGATTCAAACTAAGCTCTCTTGCCCGCCTTGGCATGGTCAAGGATGACAAGAACGAGACCACGTTTGCCGATCTTGTGGAGCGCATTGTTCGAAACCAGTATCCCGAATGGGAAGATTTTGTCGATGATATTGGCGGTGTCATTGGACTCCAGAAGCTCAACGTGGACCAGCTGCGGACGGATGCGAAGAAGTACATTGACAACATCAAAAATGTGCAGGCAAGCTTGGATGCTGGAAATCTCAGCGACCCCAAAAAGTTCCACCCTCAAGATCGTGTCAGCCAGATCACCCAGCGCAGTATGAAGGATGCTAGGCGGAAAGCCGAGCAGCTGCAGCTCTATCTCGACGAAATGATCAAGTCGTATGATGACATTATGGTATTTTACGGCGAAGACAATACCGATGATGGGGCGCGGCGTGACTTTTTCGCAAAGCTCGCTGCTTTTTTGCAGGAGTGGAAGGTGAGCACCTCACCTCTTTCTAGATCTCATCATTTTGACAAGAACTTGACTAACATCTACCACAGAAATCCAAAGAGAAGAACCAGGCTCTGGAGGAAACGAGACGACGCACAGAGGCGTCTCTTGCTCGCAAGCGGATCAACGCAGGCCTTGCAAACGGCGGAGGTGCGAGCGACTCTCCCGCGTCGCCGGCCACAAGCGGAGCCATGGATTCGCTCTTGGAAAAGTTACGTGCTGCTGCTCCTCAGGCCAAGGATCAGCGCGACCGTCGGCGCCGCGCACGATTAAAGGAACGCCACCAAGTCCGTATTGCATCCGGGCAAAAGGTGCCAGATTTTGTATCGGAGGGCGCAGACAGCACTACAGACGGAGAGAATCCTGGCGCCGGCGACGCAAATGCAACAGAGTCTTCTGATCTCCTTCTGAGCCCTCCCCACCCGGAATCCGAAGCTGGAGGTTCTCCAAACGTGTCCGAAAGTGAAGATGTGGCAGACCGCGCGGCGAGCATGCTCCAGGGCCTGAGAGATAATTCTGACCCAGAACGTACGCGGAGGCGGCGAGAAAGTGCCGAAGAAGAACGAAAAAAGCGTCGGTTGAGAAGACGCAATGGAGCAACTACTGGAAGCAAAGACAGTACCGACACGACTCCTTTATCGCCAGTACAAGAGCCAGCTTTGATCCCTCAAGATGAGTTTTCGGAATCAGATAATATGGCTCTTTCCAGTCCTCCAAATGGACAAGTCCCGACATCGAATCCTCCGACTATCGTGCTATCCTCTAATGAGATGCCCGATGACGACGATAAACGGCCTTCATCAAGCTAGCTGTGCGGCTTTGCCAAGTGAAGGGAAACGCAAGAGTATCCCCTTTCCACACCTAATATAATGTTTGATAGACTACCCACTGACGTTTCGGAGACCCCACCCCTTAACTGTTATTGTATAATACCTCTTCCTTGACTTCTACCCTTTCGTTTGACCCCTTTTCCTTCTCATCTGTTTTGACCATTACTAGCGAGCGTGACGGGACCAGGCTTGATGTGATGATCATCCTTCCCTTCTCCCTTCCCTTTTTTTATCCCTTGCATACATCCTCCTGCGATGCCTAGTTTCTTATATCTACCGCTTCTTTCCCAGAGTACATGCCTTTCGATACACTTCATTCTGAACCCTTTCCTTCATATCTCGATTTCTTCCCTAGCTCTGAGACGATTGACCTTGTACATATTACGTTTCTACCTCCTGTTGATGTCGGGTCTGTTTGGTGATACTGGTGTGAAGAATTGAGCGTACGGTTCTGATATTCGGCACGCTGGCGTGGCGAAGTGACTTTGATATGTCTTCTTGGTTCTACTTGTAAACATGCAGCCGTATGCGCTTCGCAGGCTACTGCTATATACACTCACGTGATGCGGAAATTTGACCCTTTCATCTCCGCAGCTCATTCCTTCTCTGACAGGAAGCGACCTTAACATTCTACTAATCTGCTCTATCCCACATTGCCAGCCTCTAGATTATATCCGCGTATGCGGGCTTCTTCTTTTCGTCACTTGCGATGGGTTGCTACCCCCGTTCGCTCGCCATGGAGCCGACCTCTAGGTAGAGCGCATCCGTTCCGCCCTGTTTCGCATTCTACCGGGTTATCACCACCTCAACATCGGTGCTTCTCGGCATCGACACCAACTCGATTGATCTGCGAGGGGGACTCTACCATTTATGCGCTTTCCACTGCTCCTGGTCGAGCGGCAATTGCGGTTGTGCGAGTTTCTGGACCAAACTGTGTCTCGGTATGCGGAATTGTGTTGCTTATACTGTAAAGGACTCATTCGTTGACAGTTGCTTCACCCTAATTAGATCTATCAAGCTCTATGCCCTAAAGCGCCGATTCCGCGACCCCGTATAGCAGCCGTGCGCACCCTCTATGATCCCACCGCGAAAGACCTATCTAGCCTTGCAACTGTTTTAGACGCCGGGGCCCTAGTCCTATACTTTCCAGGCCCAAAGACTGTCACCGGGGAGGATGTGTTGGAGTTTCATCTCCACGGCGGACCAGCGATTGTCCGCTCCGTTCTGACCGCGATTGAAAGCACCAATGGCGACGCACATGCAGTTCGTTACGCAGAACCAGGCGAATTCACCCGGCGGGCGTTTATGAACAATCGGCTTGACCTACCCCAGATCGAAGCACTTGGGGACACCTTAACCGCTGATACAGAGCAGCAGCGGCGGTTGGCAGTGCGTGGCGCGAGCAATGCGTTATCGAAACGGTACGAAGAGTGGCGGCAGCAACTACTTTATGGCCGCGGGGAGCTAGAGGCGTTGATTGACTTTTCGGAAGACCAGCACTTTGATGAGTCTTCAGACGAATTTGTTGTATCTGTTGCGTCGCAGGTGCGCGTTCTTAGTCGGCAGATTGCGCTGCATATCCAAAACGCGTCCAAGGGCGAGTTGATGCGGAATGGGATCAAGGTCGCGCTGCTTGGGGCGCCGAATGCGGGCAAGAGCTCTCTCCTAAATAGGATTGTTGGCCGGGAAGCCGCTATCGTCAGTACGGAAGAAGGCACCACCAGGGATATCGTGGACGTTGGCATCGACCTGGGAGGTTGGTATTGCAAATTGGGTGATATGGCTGGGATTCGGTCAGAGCCTCGCAGGCCGTCTGGAAACGAAGTCTCCGTCGTGATAGGCGCCGTTGAAAGGGAAGGAATTCGGCGAGCCCGCGCGCGGGCTTTGGAATCGGACGTGGTTGTTGTTGTTATCTCTGTGGAAGGTGGGCTAGATGGAGAGCCGTGTCGGCTTGCAGTCGAGCCTGATGTCGTGGATGCTGCTAACGAATGTGTGAGCGCACGAAAGCACATTGTCGTTGCTATTAACAAGTGTGACCGGTTGCCACCGCCAGACCAGGCTGAGCCTGGCCGAGCGCCATCTCAGCTGGTCCTAAAGCAAGTCAGCCAGCTATTCCCTGATGTACCCATGAAGCGCATATTCGGCATTTCTTGCCTTGAGGATGCAAACGTCTCGGAGCCCTCACTCGGGGTGAACACCTGGCCAGCATTCCTACAAGGCCTGGTTTCAACCTTTGAAGAAATGGCCTCACCGTCTGGAGTAGAAGGAGATGCAAACGGCCAATACGGCCGGTCTTACTGGGAAGATTCCCTCGGCGTAACCCATCGACAAAGTTCCAATTTACAGAAATGTCTACGGAGCCTTGATGATTTCCTAGCGCAAAGCACCCCTTCCTGTTCCTCTATCTCCGTCACTAGCTCTGAGAAAGCAAACTCCGTTAAGTCGGAAGTGGATATTGTGACAGCCGCGGAGCATTTGCGTTATGCTGCTGATGCATTGGCGTCGATTACGGGAAAGGGCGAGAGCGGAGATGTGGAGGATGTTCTGGGGGTGGTTTTTGAAAAGTATGTTTCCTCGTCTTGGCTACCCATATGCCCCTTTGAGTGACACTGTCTAACGTTGCCTTTCAGGTTCTGTGTCGGAAAGTAAGCGGCTCAGCTTGATTTAACGAGTGATGAGAATGTTAGCATTCGATTTCACATTCTGTCCCTGCAGGAACTTCCAGGCGCTCAATACTCCGCCAGCGGAGGTGAGTCCCTGGGCACGATAAAACAATCCAGGAACATCAGCTTGGCTATGTGCATATCAATAGAGCAATGCAGTATCAAGCTACCCGCCTATAGGCTCTCGCATAATCCAATAGAGATGAACATATTGGCTATGCTTCATATCTAGATCCTCAACAATATACCAAGACTAGGGTACATAACAAGAGGTATTGTGCAAAATCAGAATCAAACTGGACGTTTCCGCAATTTCCCCATTCGAATATGCAGCGCCTTTTTTTTCGCTTCTGGCTCAGTAGGGAAAACTGGTGTTGCAGGCGAAATTCTAAGCACAAAGTTGACGAGGATGCTCGAAATTAGGCCGTAGTTGTACTGGAGTTGCTGCTCTAGCGCTCTTCCTCTTCCTCCTCAATGCGAGTAGAATGTGGGTGCACCTCCGGGGTTCGACTCGTAGTCTCCTCGTTTATAGAGGCTGGTGTGCTGTTGAAACGCTCTTCGAGGAGGCCCCGCCTGCGGCTTAGTAGGAATCCGCTAGGGTCGCGCACGGGTACTGAATGGCTCCTCATGGGAGCTGGTGGATTATGGATATTGCCGCTCGTAAGCAGGATATGTCTGCGCGGTCGTTTGGCACTCAATAAGTGAGGGTTGTCCCATGGGTGCCCTAGAGGAGGTTGGCTGACTAGGGATTTGCCACTGTTGCTCTTCATCCTCAACACTCGGCGGTCGATGCATCTGTTCTGGTGTTTGCGATCGGCTATCCGGGAGTCCTTGTCCCAACGTACTGAGGAGTTCCTGGATATCCTCCTGGATGTGAGTTCTACTCGGAAATTCGGGGATGGGCACTAGAGATGATACAAATTGAGTTGGCATGTAGACTGGTTCCGAAGGCCCAGCTGCCCTATCCATCCCCTGCTGGGGCCCTGGTGTCATTGGAGAGGAGGATGTGATGGGGATGGGGACAGTTGGGCCCCCAAGCAGGGAGTTCGGTGGGTGTCCAGCTCTGTACAACAGGTTTAGCACTTCTCGCTTGCGCTCCAAGGAGATATCCCCGGCTGGGGCGAAGCCAATGCTATCAAATTCCAGTGTATCAGCAACGGAACTGGATAGAGTGGGTGTAAGAAGGATCTCCAGGATACGGGTGTGGCCGTGGTATGCCGCATATTGATATGGTCACCAATCTTGCTCGTCTCACTTCAACGGCGATGCGCCATGTTCTAGTAGAAGCATCACGACAGGAATGTGCCCAAGCGCTGCAGCAAGGCACAATGACGAATCATCTCGAGGCCACGCTTCTAACTGCATACGCACAGCCGAATTGCGGTCAAGTAGGTTCTGGAGAGGCATGACCAGCTCTGGACGCTACCCCGAGGGCTCGGTATTCCAACGCATCACGGGCGTCTAGAGAAGCTCCCTTGTCACAAAGCAGATTGAGGAGCCTCATAGATCCTTGAGCGGCTGCAATGTGCACAGGTCATCTGTGCGGCTCTCCGTCTATCGGAGACTCAATGTCGGCTCCAGACATGAGCAGCAACTTTGCAATATCAGTACTGTCTGCGAGACATGCATAATGAAGAGTCAGGCCTGACTGGCAGCATCCCTCCATGAGCATTTCTTTGCGCAATAGGAGCTCCACGGCCAGAAATTGCGAGTTCATGGCTGCTAAATGGAGAGCTGTCCGACCGGCAACATTTACCCTCTTCAACGGGGAGCCCTTTCTACTGCTGAGGATCTCCACAATCTCTATGTGCCCATTATACGCATCCCAGTGGAGAGCAGTCATCCCGGCATCATCGACACACCGAGTCGAAGCCCTTCTCCTGAGCGCAGCTCATATGAGCGGCGACCTCCTATTAGAGCCTGGCACATCGACATCAATCTTCTTATCGAGGAGTATCTCCATCACACCGATATGACCCTTTTCACAAGTATGATGCAAAGCGGTCATCATTGTGCCATCTTTCGCTTCCAAGTCTGCGCTGGCAGTGACCATGAGCTAACAATGGCTTCGCCCCCCTGCTTTGCTGCTACATGAAGCGCAGTATTGTGCCCGTCCGCTCGTGCGTTGACCTTTGCTTTGGATAGGAGTAAAAGACCAGAAGCTCAACGACTCCGCAGTGGCCGCAGGAAGCGGCGAGATGCAAAGCAGTTGACCCTGTTTTGTCAACTGCATCAAGGCGCACATTTCTGCGAATCAATGATTCGACCACTGCTTCGTTGTCACAATGTGCTGCAACAAGAAGTGCGGTTCGTCGAGATCGCCGGTGTCTTGCTACCAATTCACTGCCCCTCTCAAGTAATCTTTCGGCATCAGACCAAGATCCCGCCTGGGCTGTCTTCACGATGAGTGGCGCGCTAGCTCCAGCTGGTGAACTAAGATCATGCTAGTGTTGACATCCTTGTCGTAGTGCCGCCGTCGAGCTGTTGTCGGACCGTTTGTCGTGGCTCGTGTCGGGACTTGAGGAGACGAACCTAGTCTTAGACTAGCATAACTGATACGGCGAAGCACAGACTGGAACTTTTCGCGTCTTGAACCTGTGTTTGAACCTGACCCTGGATCCCGGTTGGGTTTGATCATAGGCGTCACGTCGGACTTGGTTCGCCTCGCATACATAGTTTGAAGTCGGTGAACGGGCAGTGGGACTTAGGGCTACGCTGTTACTGTGTCCAAATGTCAGATTTATCAGGCCAGAGGGGTGGGCAGGTAATAATAAGCTGCCTGTCCGTAACACTGCCGTGCTTGCAGCGACTCCGCTAGAGTAGCCTCATCGGTTGTATGGCTCTGGTCCCCATAACTCCTAGTCGACTAGGTTTCCAACCTTGTGGGAACATGTGGCGGGGCACGTATGTATGGCAAAGATGAGGCCAGAGTACCGTCGAAATCAAAAACAGTGTCGTCAGTTGTGAACTCCATACGTTGAGTCAAACTGGAAGCGGTATCAGCGCGAGAGCTCGCGTACCTACTTCGAGTAGAAGAACGAAGGGTTGCAGCATCATCGGCAACTTTCCAAATTATATGGCGGTTTTCAGCCCTGCGCAAGAGTTCAATTTGTTCCGCAGACGACTGGTTGGATATTGAACATTGCCGGGTCAGTATTTTTTGGGGCAGTACCTATTGGCAGGAGAATTAATGCAGCTTACCATTGGCAGGCTTGCACCAGTAATTGTAGGGCAATCTCTTGCCAATGAAGCCTATCCTAGTGTCCCCTCGTCACATCTTCTCTCCACACCACCCTCAAACGGGCTCGAAACCCAATTCCAGCCTCATTCGGCGACGCACCTTGCGTCAGTACTAGGATTTCTTCCGACAGAGCCTCCACGACGGTGAGGTATCCGTCGAGCGCAACGTCCAAACTCCTGTTGTACTCTGCTGGAGAAGACTCGCGGAGTCTCACTCTTCTCCAATCCTCTAGATGGGCAATGGCGGCGCGGATTGTCGTTAATTGGTGCTCGAGTATGCCGATCGTAAGGTCAGAATGTTGGTATTTCCCACGGAGACTCGCCAGCCCATGAGGTGTCTCAGCGATAACTTGCCCGACCTGAAAGGCTCCCGAGATTAGCCCAAACGCAGCCAAAGAATCCATTGGAGCGGTCGAGTCGGGGTCATGATCCCGTCGTCGCGCGTTGGGTTCCACGCCCGGGCAGAGTTAGAGGCAATCAGAAGAAAAATAATCAATTAGAGGTGGATCAGGCTCTCTGAGGTTGATAGATAAAAAGAAGAATGATCTTTGAGAGGGGGACGGATGCGCGACGGTTGGAGTCTTGGAGACAGCGAGGCTGAGGAGAGCAGTGCCCCCGTGCATAGATCGGCAAGAATAACATTTGACATATTAGGACTGAGAGAGGTCCAGCTTGCCTGTATATTTGGCATGACCGGCTTCAATCTAGTGCTGTCAGCAGCGAAATAGTGCAAAGCTGGAACATTGGCCAAGCCATGAGGACATCAAAAGGAATCCAAAGCTAGTATAGAATTGAGTAATAACATGCTCTTGTATATATCTTCAGCAGAATGATATCGCATATTCAGTTGCCCGCAAGCTACGAGCCTCAAGGGCCCGTAGGAGTGTGACCCAACGCCACGCTAACTTGATCAGTCGTCCACCAATGCAATTGGTTTCCCTTTAGGCAAAGGGAACGGAATAATGGGTATGTATAAAAAAATAAGAGGCTCATCTGTCGAGAAAGGCGTAAATTGCTTGCTTGATCCATGCTTCAATAGCATTTTTATCCACTTTCTAGGCTTCCCCCGGCAATGGCTTCCGGGCACCAACAGTCCCGAAACCGAAGGACAGTTCTGTGGCACCTGCTTCAGGCGATATTTGCTCGTCTTCAGCACCTTCGGCAGCTAACTGCGTAGAGATAGAGGCTGCAGCGATGTGCACCGTGGGCAATCTTGGAAAATTCGCCATCATCCTTTTGAGCGCCAAACAGCAGTATCGTCTGATGCACGCAGTTTTGTGCAAAGATGCAAGGTGTACTTTGTTTGCCTTGATGGTTTGCGACTCGAGCTCCTCGAGAGGCGTACCAAGTTGCCACTTGATTGAGTTGGTTTCAGAGATATGAAAATAAGGAGATATAGACTAGGAAAGAGTTTGTTTGTGTATTTGGCGCCATTGTCCGCGGACAAACTGTTTCCAATTATCTTGTCGCGAGTGGGCGGGTGAAGCGCTGAACAGGTAGAGCCTTGTATGATCCACCTACAAGAACAATAGCCGCGGTTGTGGCCTTGTCTCTCATTGAGCACCTTGTCGATGAGCAATAGTCCTGATAGAGCAGCCGACTCGGTTTTCGTTGAGGTAACCGTTACCCAAGTGACGACTGATACACTCCCTATCGTCAGATCCAGTAGATTCAATTGCATCGTTCATAACCTCATCCTTTTGAATAGCCCACACAGAGCAACAATCACATCTTAGTAGAGTGAAGCAAGTCAAAGCCTTAGTGGCCAGTTGATCGTAACTGCATCGAGCGGTGGATTGCAGAGGGAGCCAAATATCTTTGGAGGGTTCTATCCCCTCCTTTTCCGGGGAGCTTTGGTCAAACTCGGTTAAGCATCGCTTCGTTCTAAGGATTCCACAAGAAGTCTAATAATGGACAGTCGTATCAAGATGCATTGTGTCTATGCCGCGAGAGTAGGCTGCTAGGCTGTTTTGTGAAGAATCTGAAAGCTGTCAAAGCTTCCTGACAGTCCACCCATGGAGATTGAGCTCTTTGATGATGCCCTGAAGAGGGCCTTGCAACTCCATTCCTTGCGCCCACTGCTTTGGTCCTGCCATGTAGCTAATGAATCCTTCTGGCCCTGAGACAAGGATCATATTGCGATTGCGCTGCTCGGAAGGAGACATGGCAGAATTGGTAAAGTCCAATATAGACCTCTTTCCAATGAACGTGCTCTCCTCGTCGACAAAATACTTTACAGTAACTTGTCCTGGGTACTGTGCTTTGAGTGCTTCTAGTTCTTTAACAACAGCGGATATGCTGACATCTATCTTGGACTCGGTGGGAAGAGCTTTCGCGGTTTGTTGTGACGAACTGAAGAGTCGCGAAAGCCAGGACCATCGAGTTTCATTGGGAGCTGCGCTTGTGTGATCATTGTATCCACCCCGACAATCTTCCCGCTGTCGAGTCGCCCAAAGTATGTGAATCCGGGGCTTATTACCCTTATCCGGGCGGCGAAGGAGGGTATGTCCGGCTTGCAGAGCGGGTGCAATTCCTGTTCCGCCTGCAAGAAAGAGGATCGTCTGGGTTTCTGGCGGTATCTCGCACTCGACCCGTGGCCCGCGAACCTCTATTGGTGCACCGATCTTGAGGCTGTGTAAATATCGAGAGACCTCGCCGAAAGGGTCTTTTCGGATAAAAAACCGGAGACACTCATCACCGTCCACATCGGACAACACGGGTGGTAACGGGGTATAATCTCTGCCGATCTGCAGTTGCGGTTGTTTGAACATAACACTCCATACTCCAGTCTTCCATGCGTCCTCGTATACTTCCAAGTTGCTTCCATCCGACTTGGGCGGCTTGAGGGTGAACAGGCTACCGGTTGCCGATACCGGTTCCCTGGAAACTAGGTAGTAGGGTGTAAATCGTGAAGGGCTCAATGTTGTAGAGGACGACGCCGAGACCTGTGACCATCTGAGGTACGCGCCGACACCTGCAGCCGTCAATGTGATGAGGGTCAGCCGCAACCATCGGCGCTGGTTGGGGGAAGAAGACGTCGAAGGTTTGGTCGAAATGGTCGTGGTGGCATGACGTCGTTGGGTTCGATAAAACGACCTCGCGGCTGCAAAGCATGCATCGTGGGTATGATAGAAGCCCCAGGCGTGGCTTTTGGGCTTCATGGGTTGGCTGGTGAAAAGGAAGACTGTAAAGATCAGTACCGTCTGTGGACTCTAGTCTCTCGAGTCTCGCCTTTGTTGCGGAGGGGTCCAAGCACTAGTCCCGATCAAGTAAAAGTGATTGTTCCTTGTCATTATTCGATCTTGGGTCTGGAGCCTCCCATGCAGCCCCCGAGGGTATCTTCTTCTTTGCGCTCCTTCAACTATTCGAACTTACTCTGTACGTGGCATATGTTCATCCGACGCTCCTTGACTCGCCCGTCTGTTGTTGGCTGAACCTCCACACTACCAGTCGTTGTCCCTGTTATGGAGCTCCCTTTCTACCACCACCGCTCGACTTAAAATCACCTGCCACGGCATCGAGTCCTTTCGCTCTTCTGTTGCCCTAGCTTTCAGGAACGCGATGTCCCGGATAACATTCTCGCCCTCCGAGTTGAGATTTGGTCATGGTAACAGGGACTCACTAGAACTTGCGTCTCTCGCGTCCTCTTCTCATGAATCCAACCTCGACCTCTCCCGCTCCTCCTCCCCGTCTGGCATCTCGTCCTCGCGCAAGCTCTCACTAGAAGACGAGGACCCCCTTTCTAGCTCCAGCCTACATGCGAACCACGAATCCTCACGGCCTCGCTCCGCTCGATCGTATTCTGTTTCTTCCGCATTCGATTTCGGGAGGAGCTTGTTTCCCCTGTCCCAAACCGCTGGAGGTTATGCGCCTCTGGGCGCTCCGTCTGCACTTGACCGAGAAAGAGGCCTTGGGGATGGCTCCCTAGAGAAAAACAAGACATTGACGTACCTCAATGGTCTCTCCTTGGTTGTGGGACTCGTTATCGGCTCGGGAATCTTCTCGTCTCCGAGCCAAGTTAATGCCAATGCGGGATCCCCTGGTGGTGCGTTGATCGCATGGCTAGTTGCTGGCTTACTGGCATGGACTGGAGCAGCGAGCTATGCAGAGCTAGGCGGCGCTATCCCGCTGAATGGTGGCGCTCAGGCTTACCTCTCTAAAATATTCGGGGAACTGGCTGGATTCCTGTTCACCTGGTGTGCTGTTTTAGTACTCAAGCCTGGTAGCGCGGCCATTATTTCAATCATATTCGGGGAGTATGTTGTTCGCGCAATAGTTGGCACCGAGGTTGAGCAGGTCAACCCTTGGATAAACAAAGGTGTAGCCTTTGGGGGTCTCTTCGTTGTGACTTGCCTCAACTGCCTATCTACTCGACTCGCTGCCCGGATTGGTGACCTTTTCATGTTCTTCAAGTTCGTGGCGCTGCTTGGTGTTACCATCATTGGGATCATAGTTGCTGCGACTGGTCTGTCTTCCAAAGGAAATGCCAGTGAAGAGTGGAAAATCGGCTGGTTTGAGGGCACAACCACGGACATCTCCGGCTGGGCTATGGCTCTATATGCAGGACTATGGGCGTTCGATGGTTGGGACAATGTGAGTTTATCCTAGTTCTGATACCACGCCCAGCATACTAACTTGCAGAAGACAAACTATGTGACAGGTGAATTCAAGAATCCGAATCGCGACCTTCCGCGCGTGATTCATACTGCAATGCCGCTTGTTATAGTATCCTACTTACTCGCCAACATCTCTTATTTCTTCGTCCTACCTCATTCAACGATCGAAGCTAGCAATACTATTGCGGTACAGTTTGGCGACAAGGTCTTTGGGAGCATAGGGGCATTGATATTTGCATTGATTGTTTCTGCGAGCTGTGTCGGAGCTCTTAATGCGACCATATTCACTAGCGGACGACTTGTTTACGCAGCCGGGAAGGAGGGCTATCTGCCTTCAGTATTTGGGAACCTCTGGACTCAGGGCTCGAGCATCAGCAGCATGAACAGGCTCCAGCACCGGTCTTGGGCAAACAAGCTCGTGTTCCGTCTCTTCGGCAACGGAACATGGATCGGTTACACGCCCATCAACGCCATGGCTTTAAATAGCGTGCTTACACTGGTGTACATCGTCGTTGGCGAGTTCAAGACCCTGGTTACATTTTACGGCGTCGCAGGATATACGTTTTACTTCCTTACAGTCCTGGGTCTAATCGTCCTTCGTGTCCGCGAGCCCCATCTAGAGCGGCCTTACAAGACTTGGATCTCGACGCCGATCATCTTCTGTTGCGTTAGCCTTTTCCTTCTGAGCCGCGCTATCATCGCGGAACCGCTACAGACTCTCATTGTGGTAGCATTTATCATTGCCGGTGTTCCTGTATACTTTTGGCGCATCTACAAGCGAGATGGGCAAAAGGTGTTTCGAGGGTGGAAATTCTGGCAAGCACGATGATCACGAATGACAGTTCTTACTACTCCCTGTTCTCTCTTGCTGGGTTCATTTTCAATCCTGCATTTTTTTTCTAATTATACTATTGTCCTTCTAGTGAAACCATTCGCATTCCGGGGTGTATTATGGGATCAAGGGCCTCAAGCCCTTATGTTACTCACGAGCTGGATGGCCTGCCAATAATGTTTTGGACGATTTTTTTCTAATCTTCAGCGCATGTATTTATAGAAATTCCGCCGCCACTAGCGACGATAGACAGGGAGGTCATGGACATATTCTGTCCATACTTGACACGAAGACGAATGATGGATTGAGATTCTGAGTGCCTAAGAAACATCTTTTGCATGCACGCGACTCCAATTTCCAACCACTCGCCCAACCTAATTTGACCATTGTCATTTATCATGGAAGACTCCAACGAAAGCCCTGGGCCCTCACTCGGAGCGGGTACGAACTACTACTACTAGTAGTATCCACCATGAGTATCCCGACGGAGCTATTATTACTCTCCAAGAACAACTCTCATATCCCCCCTCACGCTGGAAGCATACAAAGACGAGAGCAGCGAGTTGGGAGCTCGTGTCTGCGTTATTTTTGCGCGCAAAGTGAGCAAGCCGAAGGCGCCGCGAGCGAACCAGCATACAAATTGAGGTCCGTCCTCCTTCGCTCGTGTGTCGTTGCCAGGAAAAAGCATCACGTGACGTAGTTCTGTCAGTACTAGGTGGGACGACTACTCCATAAGCCATTCATGATTCTGCACTCTTATTAGTCCAAAAACTGCAGTAACATGACTTGCTAGAAGAGGTAATGCTTGCTTAAAGAGGCAACTTAGAATGCAAAATCCTTACCTACATCTAGATATCGCGCGCATCCTCCTGTACTAGGGAGGCTGCAGAAAGGAAGCTGGACCGCGGAGCAAGTCATTCGTGCGTAAATACAAAGGTAAACGGTATTGCTTGTCGAATATTTTGGACTTTCATGTTCTGATTTACAGTAGGGCTGTGGTAGCTCATCAAAATGCGAGTGGAGTGACTGCTGGACGTTCGCATAGCTTACCTAACCTACTATAACGTAATTCCCGGTCGATTCGCCCACCTGGTATCCCATACAAAATGCTTAATTGAAAAGTCTTATAATTCAACCATTCTTAGATTATTACTTATAGAACCTTTTACAGATATTTTTAATATACTATACTAGCTATTGAACAAGATTTTAAATAGTAAAAAGCTCTACTCCTCTTAAAATACTTAAGTATAATAAAATACCATAAAATACAGTATATTTTATATTACAAAGGAATATAAACAAGCTAGGTAGTTCTCGCGTGAATATGTATTATATATATATCTTATACGCTTTTACACTAAGTCTTATAGCTCTTCTATGTAAGATGGTTGAGTTATAGGGCTTATAAATTATCTATTTTGTATGGAATACCAGGTGGGCGGATTGACCGGGGTGGGCGAATCGACCGGGAATTACGTTACTCCACACCAACTGCATTACCAAGGTCGTCTTTGACGATGCCTTGGTTCAAGCACAGGAGCTTGACAGGGGCTTTGAAAGAACTGGCTAGCTCAAGGGTCCTCTTCATGGTGCCCACGTGACAGTAAAAGGCCAATGCAGCATCAAGGGCCATAGACTGTGCAATTAGCTACGTTGGCCGGTCGCTCACTCTTGCCACAGAGATTGGCAGCCCTAATATTGTCTTTGAGGTGTCTTCTAAACCAGAAATAGAGCAGCAGATTTCCATATAGCGGAGTCCCTGTTTCAACAGAATGACAAGAACACGTCCCATCTTCTGTTGGTTCCATGGGCCGTGACCTCTCCTCTATATGCTATTTGAGCCGCCTTGTAGCTGAATCTCGGCCCTGGGATCTCGACCCCCTATGTCCACCCCTTCCCTGGAGCGCGGGCGCTTTCGAAGACATACAATCTCGGCCAATGGTCATCGACCTGATCATCGACGATGGCGTTGTTAAAGTTCACCCACCCAGTGAACGAGCACTTCGTTAACTGGCCGCTAATCTTGAAAAAAAAACGCCGGCCACGAGGTAATCCCCTGGGATACCTCTGGTCTGATCATCTAGGCTACATCAACCTCATGGACCAATACCACACCGCCGACGGAGGTGGGGATATACGCTGGGACGTCGCCGTTGCGGGCGAGCCCTTTATACCTCACGTTGAGATCCTCGTTAACCGCGGGAAGCCAATTTCCGTCTATGAATACTGGCAGCTCAATCGGGAGAGGATAGACCTACAGAAAATATATCTCGATAAGTGGACTGCAGCTCGGTCACCGTCTGAGAACCCCTCAATATCCTTGTCAGTCTGACCACGCCACATGTGGCCGTGCCTCATAGAAGTGTGCGCTGAGTTGGGTACACGAAAATCCGGCATCTCCTCGATTACCCTGCTGTTACCTTTCCTGTGGATCAAGGGCGTACTGCGGACATACTCCCGCCGGACTATGAGCCAAGAAATGAGCTTGAGGCGTGGGATTCTCTTTGACACAGATGTTATGAATGGGCATCCGGTCAATTTACAAGTGGTTGGGAGGAAATTGAATGAAGAGAAGGTGCTGCTACAGCTATTGAGCGGATCTGGCGAAGGTGATCACCACGGTTCGGTCTTAGGGATATGCCTCCGGCTCGGTGACTCTCCCAATATGTACTTTAGTCCTCCACTTTTGTTGATTTAATATTGGGGTACTAGTACTTCCTCAAGGGTGTTCAAGTAGTGAAGGGTGGTTCAGGATGTGTTTTGAAAGCACAGAACCATAAATACAGAAAAGACCATATAAATCCTATGCAGAGATAGAGAAGATCTAGCTTACATACTCCCAGGAAGACCATTGGGATTGCAGACAGCCATTGACGTCAACGAGCGCATATTCCAGATAGAGATAAGAACAACCCCCTCATTATTACAGGTCCGATGACAACCACCCAAGGCCCAGTCTCATAGTAGTACCATTCATCAGTTTCCACCGGCGGTAGCAGTCGGCTCCGGAATCCTCAGTCACGTATTTGTCACCTATTCAAGACGTCTTTCGAGGGGGTAAGTGCTGATGTTGCTAGGCTCATTTCGAGTACTTTTACCGCAAATATGACGAGTTTATCTTCCCGATGACAATCCATCCGGATGTTTTTGGCGTCCACATGTTCTTCATGCATGAGAGGTGAGTTATTGCACGGCGTTATGAGTTGTCTTGGAACTAACAACCGGCGATTCTAGAATCATCGAACATATCAACAAGCACGAGGGAGTGGTGTGGAGTGGGTGACCATGGAGCAGATGTGTGACGACTCCAAGACCAAGAACAAGCCCTCCGTTGGTGCAAAGATGTCAGCTGCTTTATTACCTATACCCAAATAGTCGGCGACTAGTAGAGACATCAATATGGTTTAGTTCGTTTAGTTGTCCAGGATTAACAGCTTGGAAAGAAAGACCGAACCTTGGGAGTGGCTCAATGGGAATATAGATTGACATTAGATAAACACAATACCCACTCCTCCTAACACCGAAATATGCCAATATCAACCCCAATAACATCAACCTTGAGCCTTTGGTGGCTCGAACAGTTGAGGTTTCATGTTGAGTTTGCAGAGCTTGGAAACACAACCGCTCAACTGGAGAAGCGACTGCACTCCATCCAGGATGCGCATATGTGTAAAACCGATCTCGCGGATGAACTCTAATTTCGAATGCTCAGACAATGTTGGGATCGTCTTGGTTACCTTGAACATTGTGCTGATTATGTCATGAGACGAGTATCCCAATTCCCTATTCACCCAGTTAGCCAAGTTGACAAAAGACAGTTAACTAGGGCTGCGCACCATAGCTCATTCAAAGTTTCTAGAGCAGAATCGATCTTTCCTTCCCAGCAGGCTTTGATCATCGCTTGGACCTTGATTGGATGAGGGCTATCGACCACGCGGAATACGTTGTCTCCGCTGACCAAGCCAAATCCGGACCAGGTACTTTGCAGGTTATTGAGGGCTTGTCGCATATCACCCTCTGCGCTAAATACTAGCGCTGCCAGTCCATCTTCTGTGTGTTCTACCTTTTCCGCATCGCAAACCTGCTTCAACCGCTTCACTATCTGTGCGTCTGTTAAGCGTGCGTAGCGAAGAATGGCGCATCGAGATTGAATTGGTTCAATGATCTTATTTGATTGGTTACACGCAAAAGCAAATCGCGTCGTAGATGAATAGATTTCCATCGTCCGTCGTAGGGCTTGCTGCGCACCAGATGTCATACTAAAAGAGCGTAAGCCGGGGGGTAATCCATTGACAAGAATTGCTCCACGTTCACGTACCTGTCTGCTTCGTCCAAGATGACAAGCTTGTGGCGACCAGGAGGCAAGGTAACCTTTTTCTGAGCAAATCCTTTGATACGGTTCCGCACAACATCAATGCCTGCGATGAGCAAAGTCAGTATCTATATCTTCCTCACTTGGTGACCCAACCGAACCTCTCTCATCACTGGCATTCAACTCCAAAACAGCCTCCTTGTATGCGTCGCCCAGTAATTGTCGTGCCAGACACAGAATCGAAGTCGTCTTTCCGATACCAGGCATTCCCGAGATGATAACGTGAGGCATGTTTCCATCCTTGGCGATGATTTTTAACCGCTCAATGGTTTCTGTATTGCCGACAACATCGTCTAGAAATACCGGGCGATACTTTTCAACCCTAGAAGCACGGTCAATTTTAGGAGCTCTTGTTGTTTAGCTCGAGCAACCTTACCAGGGCAGCTCGTAGTCTGGGGGTGCCCCAGCGGTGTTGGCTTTGAGGGCTTTTCGAGCAGCGCTCGCCGAGGATTCAGCCTGGACCATAGTGTTGGGTCACCGTCGTAGTTGTATCAATATCGTTGTTCTAAGGTTTGAAAATGGCAATGACAGCTTTGCAGGATTCTGGGCGACGCGAACTTTGGCCCGCAAAGACGCGTCGGCATTGAAAAATAATAGCTATTTTACCTCTTTGGGTATGGTGTTTGTTGTGTTTGCAAAGCCTTTGACTCCTTCCCCGGCAGGGCTCCGCATCTTTCAACCCGTCAATCCCACTGACCCAAATTCCGATATCAAAGATCGTTCCTAAGCAGCGCTGGGGCTTATCCTCTATTGTCACGATTTGGCAGACAACCGGACCTGCCTAACTCCTTATAGCCTAAATTCGACCAGCCAAGCAGCATTGCACAGTTATCCTTAACTAACCTTACAGCTTATCTATATTCTTGATATCAACACTCGCTTCGAACTTCTATCTACCACTGCAATGGGAGCAAGCTCAGTCCGCCGCAACCTCTTCCAGAATCATCTAAACAGACGGCCTGTAACCGTCTCGACATCCGGCCTTTCTTCCCAGGCACTACAGTCCAATGCACCAGAGCCTAGCTGTTCCCTTTCCGCAGGCCCAGTGGATGACGGAGAGATTGTGGTAAAGGACAAAAACGGTGGTTACAAGTTGGATATCCCTGTTCTGCCGCCAATTGTGGGCGAGGACGGAGAGGAGATGGAAGGGATGGAGAGTGGGGGCGCCAGCACCTCTGCCACTACTAATGGAGCCGACTCGGGACAAGGAGAGATGACTGGGCGGGAGAAAGAGAGTAAGTTTTGGCCTTGTTCTTATGGTTATCAGTGTCGCTGTGCTAAACTGGTCTGGTATGTAGAAATGGAAGCGAGCCTGGCTGAGATGATGTATCGAAATCGAAACAGGCAGATGAGCAGTGAACCGCACGGTGCGCCCACCACCTTCGGAGCACCTAGGCGCCTTTTCATTGACACTAATTCTGGCAGAAATCCTGGGCCTTGTTTACCAGAGTCTCCGAAACAAAGTGGCCTCACTAAAGGAGGATAACTGGATGTACGAACCTGAGCCCGACAACCGTGTATAACGACAAATCGCATATGCCAGCACTTGTATTCATACGACAAATCGCATCCGCCAAATGCTATCTAATCAAGCTCCATGGTTGATGGTGGCGCCTCGACTTTCCTCGGCTGGCTCCTCCCCTGCGGTCTCCTGCCACTATCCTGGCCACCTCCCCCAAACAACATGCTCCCCATCATGTCCAGCAACGGGTTGCCCTGTCTAGGGATCTTGATTGCAAAATACTGCTCACCAATTTGAGCGAGCACATCATCCAACACGCCGACCTCCCTGATCTGTGTAGCATAGTGCGCCGTCAGTTGTTTATACAGATCTGCACTACCTCGCTGAATCGCGAGTAACAGCAAGTTGAGAAAGTTGAGTAGTGGAAGGGCTGGGAAGACTCGCACGTCGGAACTGGCGCTGCTGACTTCTTGTACGCCAAGCGACGGGTTCGCGGAAGATAGTCGGGAGGTGAATATAAGGAACGCTTTGTTGGCGCTGCGCAGGTTCCCAATCAAGAGGAATGGAATAACGGCGCGCGAGGCATAGATGCCAGCAGTGTGCGGCTCGTCATTTGTGTACCACTCGTACTCGAGTTTCGCAAGCGTCTCCGCCGATTCAGAGGTGCCGAGGACAAGATGCTTCTCGGCTTCATAAGGCTCGTTGTCTGCGACGATTTCTGGTTAAACAATGCCCCCCTATATACTTTGTTCGGCCACTTTCTTACCTTCTGCATACAGCGATCCGGCAGCATGGTGTAACTCAGGATCTCCTCGTTCCACGGGTCCGAAGCGTCCACTCCAGCCGATTATCTCTTGAATGAATCTCTTGCGCGTGGGTTCTTCGGACGGGAATTCACGTAAAAGCTCAATCAGGCGCTCTGTAGTAAACAAGTTAGCACTCGATTACTGAAGTAATTCGAAGAGCGGTTCCGACTCACTCTTTCGAGCACGCCCCTCCGCATCGTCATCACCCCCGATAATCTCCCAGCCAGCTTTGAGGTATACTTCGGCCACCAGCATGATAGCTAAATCTCCTCCACTGGCCGAAGCTCCCTGCTGCAAGCCTGCCCTGAGGAGGGCGGCAGCACCCCCAGCCAATATCTCTGCCGCCGCATCATAGTTGTTCTGTTTAATGTACCGCGCACCGATTACTCGTAATTGCTGATGAGCTTCGTAGTAAGCGCCGGAAGCGATCCTGCCAGAATATCAACAAGGCGCAAGTTAGCGTATTTCTCAGATGCCTCCGGTGAGAACCAAGATGGGAGTGGGGGCAGATGGTTTACTTTTCTCGTTGTCGGGCAATTGTCTTGTCGATGCGTGAGGTCATTGTGCCCGACGATCACTACAAGTTGGGGGGGGAGGTGATTCAATCTGCACTGAAAATGAACAAGATGTAAATTATGCAGCAAATCAAGCGTATGTCCAAGAGCGGATATTGCGCAGGGCGGAGGATTAGTTGGGGAGTAGCAGGAGAATAATGGTCCTTGAAACTAGTTGCGTTGGACAGCTTTTGGTGGGGACGCGGACGCGTGCTGTCCCGATTCGGTATCTCCCAGAAGAGCGGCAGAACGACTAAGAAACATCCCATCCATATTTCAAGCTTTCTGCTTTCCTCATTTTACTCAGCCAGTCAAGTATCTACTAGAAACTCAAGTCTGGTGAACGGACGTTGTTTACCCAGGCCATAAGTAGTACTCTAGGCGATGAACCGAAGAGCCTTTGATATTCAGCCTATTGGCCGCTTTTATGGATCCAGTGCTGCGATTCGACGACCCAAGGTACGTGATATATGCAGCTGGGTTCAAGCATACATTGTCCAGACAGATAATAACAATGCCAAAACCAGGAAATCGCGTGCTTTTCCTATGATGATCAGCACAGTTTTCGCCTCGGGGACTCATCCCTACGGTACTACTATCCTCCGCAGCTACCAGCGGACCTGAACCGGGGTTTCGACACCTTTCAGAAATTGAACGATGCAGCTGACGAGCACTTGGATGCTCTGTTGGAAACCGTGATTGCTCTAGAGAGGGGCACAGAGAAGAGATGCGAAGCTGATATCATCACATGGCGTGGCATGATGACCAAGGTAAGCTGTGCAGCCGCGCACTAATTCCTATCGCTAGGCCAAACACTAAGGTCTCTGATTATAGATTCTAACTGCACCGTTCGATAACATGAACGGGTGCGTCTGCATATCCGCTATTAAGATTATTCACTAATAGTGTACTTAGCTTTGAGATGAACGCGACTTGCTTTCAGGTAATCTCGCGCTAGCAGAGGTTGCAGTAACTATTCTTGACTTGTGGCTAACCATAGACTATAGGGAACAATGTGCGTACGTCCTGATCATCCACGAGGATGAAAATGAGTACTGATTATCATGCGCAGTTTCATTGAGGAGAACAATGCCTACAAGAACGAGCAGAAACGGATCCAGAAGAATCAGCGAATGCCTCCAGGCATGGCCTCACAAGATCTAATGGCATATTGGGGTTTGTCATTTACCTTGATGAAGCAAATACGCCGTCGCTACTAATGCACTTTTAAGGCTACAAGTTCGAGACGATATCAGTTCTAGACAAGACCTGGGACGAGGCAACCAGAAGTGAAATCGAAGGCCGCGAAGACCTTGTTGTGAACAACAATGCCCAATATTGCTCAGTCGTCCGCACAGGAATTGGACGTTCAAGACTCGTTCTTGGCGGAGAAGTTGACGCCAGTAAGCCACCCATTTCTGATTCCGAAGCCACTCACTCTAATCACGACTGTTTAGTTTGGGACTCAAAGCCGGAACGCAAGGAGGACCCAATCAACTGGGTTGAACTCAAAACATCCGCCGAAATCAAAAATGACAGGGACATGCTCAAATATGAGCGAAAACTTTTAAAGTTCTGGGCTCAGTCATTCCTCCTCGGTGTTCCAAGGATCGTTGTCGGATTCCGTGACCAGGAAGGCATTATAGGGCGTCTAGAGGAGGTCGAGACTGCTAATATACCGAGCACAGTAAAGAAATCAGGACGAGGGACCTGGGACGGCAACATATGCATCAATTTTGCTGCTGCCTTTCTAGAATGTAAGTTGCCCACGGTCTTCTCCCAGTCGGACTGACTTGGACCTAATCATCATGGTCTTTCTTTTCCTCTAGGGCTCAAAACTACAGTCGAGGAAGGAGGGGCCTGGAGACTTCGGAAAGCAGAAAAGTCATCTGTAATCGAGGTCTTCAAGCTGGAAGAGACTGGTACCAGCGATATCCTTTCAGAGGCCTTTTTAGCCTGGCGGGCGAACTCATGATCTGTTGTTTTTCTGGACGACTAAGCTTATCATCTTTTGGGCCCCTTCATGTGCTTCAAGAATGTGACCCCGTTAGCCTACAGGCGAATGGTAGGAAGGCTGCCTCCAAGACTCCGCTGATTGCGGGATCAAGCCGGCTGTCACCTCCATAGAGCCTGCTGCTCAAACGTATTCTACCTGTTGGAGTTACGCCTATTATCAAAACTATGGTGCTCGATTTATGGGCTTGCGCCATGGAAGGGACGGCTTGGGAGGCATCACCATATCCAATGATCAAATGATATATATACATTATATCTATTGATAATCAATCTATTGTATCTTCCATCAATCCAACACATCGGACGGCAGTTGTTTAGTCAGATTGAACTAGAGCCATCCTCTGCATTTGCGTGGTCACTTTGCGGACTTTCTTGTCGCTTCTGTAGTAGATACGCATCCCGCGCTGCCCTTCTAGCTTGGTTCCTGACAGCCCTTTTATGGGCACCTCCGTGGATATGGATGTTCCACTCCCTCTCGTTTGTTAATGTTCTGCGGCAGACATCACAGGTAATGGTTCTTGCGGTACTTGGATCCACTGGTGCTGGCTGTGCTTCCTTTGCCTCTAGGGTCGTTCTTGCCAGCTCTGAGAGCGACTTGGGGTCAGGAAGAGGCTCGGTTTTCAATAGCGCCCTGACAAGACGCTCTGATGGTTCGGTAATGTTTTCCGTCCAGTTCTCGACGTTGGTGCTATCTAATAAATAGAGTCGGTTGACCGTCCCTGCATCTGCAAGTGCAGTCCATAGCTTATTGCGGATCCACTTGACTTGTGACCCTCCATACTGACGCGTTGCAGTCTTGACTCGCTCAATACATTCCTGTTTGAGAGTCTCTAGCCTTTGTTCATCCAAAGCCCCATTATCGAGTGCTTCAAGATACGGCGCCAGTTCTTTGAACCCGATGGAAATCCATACACCTCGTGTCTGGTCCACGGTAACCCCCTGAGCCGCTTTCTTCCGAATATAGTCCGACATGGTTCTGGCTTCGGACATCAGTCCTTGTTCAACCATGGCATCCACCCGTTTATTCAAACGCTCGTTTAGGGTGGACTTTTCTGAGTGAACCCAGAATATGGTGGTATTACACCGAAGCTGCCCAGGGCCAGGGGTAGAACCACCATCATTCTCCCGGGCGGCTTGCTTCAACCGCCGTTGCTCAGCATACACTTGCGAGGCCGGCTTGCCTGTCTGAAAAAAGATTTCTAGTGACCGTCGAATCTTGCGCGTATCTTTTGGATGCCAACGGTCCGCCATGGCAGGATCGACCTCTCGCAATTTCTCCATAACCACATCCGGCTCCGCATCGAGAATAGGCCACTTGACCGCCGAGTCGACATCCTCTGCTAGACATAACACGCTTTCGTCATCCGATGATACCGATTCCTTTTCCACCAGTTGATCCTGGAACAACACTGACTGCGTATAGTAATGTGTGCCCCCAACAAGGATTGGGAGTTTTCCGCGCGCATAGATATCATCGACAAGGCGTAAACACTCGTTTCGAAAGAAGTTGATCCGCCATGGTTCCTGCTCCAGGTCGACACAACTTATCAGATGATGCACTATACCGTTGCGTTCTTCGACAGGGATCTGGTTCGTGATGATGGGCAGGCCGCGGTACATTTGCATCGCATCGCCATTTATGATTTCACCATTGAATCGGGAAGCGATATCAACTGCAAGCTATCTGTGTCTGTCAGCAGCGCGCAGAAAGCTGAGGACGGGTCGAGAGATAACTCACCTTGGATTTGCCGGTGCCTGTGGCGCCAACAACAGCAACAAGGGGTCTTTGCATTGTCAAGGGTCTAAATGAGATGATTGATAAAAGCTGTTTGAACATGGCAGACGCAAAAGGGCAAAATGTTCCAGCATTATAGAAATCTTCCCTCAAAAATGCATTTTTGATGAGGCTTGGAGCTGGCCGCGCCCAAGGTGGAGAAGGTAAAAAAAAAAAGGTGATTTCATCGATCACGACTTTCCTGGCTCAGTCAGCCCCACCTTATCAGTTGTCACCTTCCCCTCCAGGCCAAGTCTGAATAGTTAGTATGTATATATCGCGTGCTTGGAGAAGCAAATAATGTGAGTCACTCCATCACTACTATCTACAAAGCCGCGTCCTAAATATTACCCTCCTTTTTTTTTCCTTCAGATTGCAACCTCCCACCATGTCCGACTCCCCAAACATCCAATCGCAAAAGCTATCCTACAAGTTCCCGGATGGATCTTCTGGTCTCACAGATGTAAATTTGGAGCTACCAGCAGGGAGTCGGACATTGCTCATTGGTGGTAATTTATCTTCACAATTTCATTGTCCCCGTCTGCAAAAAATTGGATGTTGCTAACATATCCGTTTTAGCGAACGGAGCCGGCAAAACCACCCTCCTCCGTTTACTCTCGGGAAAGCGCCTTGCGCCTAGCAACACGATCTCCATTGCGGGCAAAGACCCCTTCAAGGAGGGCCTGGAAGGTGTCACTTACCTCGGTGTCGAATGGGTACTCAACAGCATCGTCCGGACCGACATTGATGTGCCAACCCTCCTCGCTTCCGTCGGTGGGAATGCCTACCCTGAACGACGCGACGAGCTCGTCGAAATCCTTGACATTGATCTTCGATGGCGCATGCATGCCGTGTCTGACGGAGAGCGCCGCCGCGTCCAGCTAGCCATGGGTCTTCTCCGCCCTTGGCAGGTTCTTCTTCTCGATGAGATCACTGTTGATCTCGATCTACTGTCACGGAGCAACTTTCTCTCCTTCTTAAAGCGTGAAACTGACACTCGCCCTTGCACAATCGTCTATGCGACACATATCTTGGACAATTTGGCGCATTGGCCGACTCATTTGGTGCATATGCACCTAGGCAATGTGAGGCAGTGGGGTCCTATTGAAAAGTTCAAGAACGAAGCTCCCGAGACGTCAGAGAACAGCCAGCTGGGAGAGATTGTGCTCAAGTGGCTCAAGGAGGACTTGCAAGCTAGAGGCCCACGAAATGCTACGGAAGCCAAGACCTACGAGTCTGCAGGTTTGGGTGGTTACGGCTATGAAAAGTATGACAAGGAGAAAGCCTAGGTGCTTGGTCCCTTGTCATATTTCTTTTGTCGTTTTGTGCGCTTTATTGACGGCCTTTCAACAATGACTCTTTTTTTCAACCAAAAGATGACTGGTACAGCATGGGGTTTCAACATCATCTAGGAGTTTCAACATTCATGCGTCTGGTATGGGTTGGGGAGGCGGGGTTTTTGGTCTGCTTTCGTTCTATATTCCGTTTACACCATCATGTTTATGGTTCCGATACCACCCCTGCGATGCTGTATATACGTATCGAAGTGTCCTCACTAGCCACAGCGAGCTCAAATGCCAACCCGGCTCCTTCCGCCTCGCCATTGACTCGCGAAAGTGGGCGCCACGATAGTTCAGTAATCGTCTTTGATGGTGACTGGTTTCTGTCAAAGCTCACTAGCGGGCTCGGCTTCAAACCGTCCACCTTGATTTGATGAATTGACAGCTTCCCATCATCCTCGCCCGTTGCCAGGAAAAGGACGCCATTACATATGAGGGGTAGGAACTTAACAGCCGTAACTGAGCTCCTTGCGGGTAAGGTAGCCTTGCACTCAATTGACTCTCCCGTCAACTGCCACAACTTGATCGACTTATCTCGACCGGCAGTTGCGAAAATCTGACTTTCTTGCTGCGAGTTTGACGCAGGTGCCCAGTCCGCATCGAGGATCATGCGTGAGTGACCCTTGGGGTTCGACGTCATGAGCTTAAACACAGAAGGCTCCTCTTGACTCCGACGGTAAACGGCCCATTGCCGGTCACGCCCAACGCTGAGCAAGTATCGGTCGTCGGCTGAAAATGAGAGACTAGTGATGGTCAAGGTATGCGCTGCAAGTGACGGGCGGATCTCGTGCCAATCTGACGTGTCGTACAGACGCACCACTGCATGGTCGATCGAGCTGGCCTTGCACGCCGTTGCGATGAGCGTGCGATCGTGACTCACCGCGACGGCGGATATTTCGTATCCATGGCCATACAGCTTCTCGTGTTCTGGCCACAATGTGTGGCGAGCCAGCTGGTCCTCGAGCGGGGGCCGTGTGGAGTTGGAAAGTATCACTTGATTTGCCTGCGCTTGTCCGGCCTCGAGGTTTGATGTTATCGCGTCAGGAACGTCGTCCCCAACGGCTTGATTGGATAGACCTAGGACTGGGATTTGCGCGGTGTCTGGGAGTTCACCCTCTGTAGATTGCGTAAATCCGGAGAGCCTCTCGAGCAGTTGAGCGATGGGCTTGGGTTCGTTAAACACTCGTAAAAGCTTCTCTTCGGCACCTGACACGAACCGCCCGGGCCCTAGTGTATCGACGCAGTTGAGATCATAACCGTGGATTTGCGGGCGTGAGAATTCGTGCCACGACTTTTTCTTTTGTTGCCCATCTTCTCGCAGCCACTGTGCATGAAGTCGGGTTGTCTGGTCCGCGCTGGTTGATAGCAGGTACCCTCCCGAAGGCTCCCATTGGATTCCATTGGCAGATCGCACATGTCCAGTAATTCCCATGGTCTGGACCCAGATATCAGACTCCGCCTCGTGTCTCCATGCCCTCCAACTACCTGTGCGCCCAAGGCTTACAACTTGCTCTCCATCTGGCGACCAGAGGCCGATCCAGAACCCACCGGTACTCCCCGTAGCTGTAGTGGACCCCTTTTGCACACTGATCTCTCCCATTCTCTCCGCGGAGAGCCACACCCCAGAGACTGGGTCCTGTTCCCAGATGGTAAGAGTATTGTCTGCAGACGCTGTGAGAAGCTGCTGGCGGCCAGGGTTTGGGTTCCAAGCAGTAGTATAGATCCAGTCCTCATTTCCGAATAGGAGAGCTTCAAAGGTCATGGAGTACTTGGCGCCCGCAGCCTCGAATTGATGGGCTTTGTTGGATAATGTCGGTTCAAGTCCACCCAGGACGGGCACCTCCTCGTCGCCGCCATCAGCTGGCACCGGTATGGATGATGCCTCTCCTCGATTAAGTCTCCAGAGTCGAACATACTTGTCCTGACTGGCAGAGGCTAGCAGGAGATCCCCGGTTTTGCTTTGCATATCCGCCGTAAAAGACAGGGACCGCACCCAGGCCTCATGGCCAGAGAGTGTGGCTGATATTCTAAAGTGCGGTGTGTCCACGGTATTCTCTGCGGCGTAAATCTGCACAATGTTGGTGGTGCCAGCAACTGCCAACGCCACAGGCCTGTCTTGCGTGTTGTCTGTCGGAAGCAGCGCCAATGCCAATGCCAATGGAAAGTAATGACGCGGCTTCATGGGCAGGATCTCTAATAGCTCACCCTTTAGAGTCTCCCCGACTTCAATCCTCCATATCTTGACGGTCCCATCCGCAGCCCCTGTGGCAATAATGTCTACCCCCTCGGCCGTCGCAATCGCATTGATTGAGCCCGTGTGCCCTGTCAGCGTAACCGCCTGGGTGAATCGCCGTGGGCCGGTTGGTTCAGCTCGCCATATCCGGACGGTACAGTCGACAGACCCAGTCAGGAGAAGCTTTGTCCCTGTGGTAGGACACGTGTAGAATCGGACGACGCTGACCTTTTCGGAGTGGCCAACGAGCACCGCATAGACTCCGCGCTTTGTTTCATCCTGCACGTATAGAGATAACAGATCAGATTTTATGCACAAGTCGGCAGTTTGAAAGTAACGTACAAGAGGATCCCACAGCGCTATATTGTTATCCGCACCGTAGGCAAGGGTGCCCGACTCTACATCCCAGTCTGCGGCGGCGGGGTGTCTGTTCCCGCCGACGCTAATGTATTCCGCGGTGATCGAGACCATGAAGCAGGCGGATCGTGGTAATTTGAATGATGTACGTCAATAGCTGGAGGATGTTTGAGCTCTTGCAATTGTAAGCTGTCTGCGTTTTGGAGGTTGTTGGGGTGGACTTTTTTGTGGCTTATCGATAACGGGCAAAAAAAGACGGACCCCCCTCTTCTTGCCTCCCCCGCTCTGGCGCTCAACTTCCTCCGCTTTACATATTTCGATACTTGTATTAGTTCGCTCTCTGTCGCGGCCTTTTGTCTGAGTTTTGAGCTTAGAGCCGCATTTCAGACATACAGCGCCAAACATGTCAGAATCAATAGCGTTTACCGTCGAGTTCACGTACAGTCACCTTCCGATATTCTTGCTATCCATACTTCTCAAGGATGGCGGCTAATCTACTAATCATTCACGCAGAGGTGGTCTCGAGATACTCTTTGGCAACGAGCGTAAACATAAAGTGACACTACCAGCTCAAATGGGCAATGGGACCCGGCCCAACATCTCCTATCTGCTGCAGCACCTGGTCAACAATCTGATGAAGGATCAGAGGAAGGAATTGTTCGTGCTAGAGGACAATGTGTATGTTGCCCAGCCTGCAAAAGATATTGTACCGCCCTAACTAAATGCTACATAGACGACCAGGAATCCTCGTCCTCATCAACGACGCAGACTGGGAGCTAGAGGGCGAGGAAAATTATGAAATTCAACAAGGGGACAACATTGTATTCGTTTCTACGCTACATGGAGGATAGCCACACTAGTAATGTGCACATCAAGTATCTCTAAAAGGCGCAGCGAGCGGCAGGTATCTTTTTATAAGGCCCTCGGGCGCAAGTCACACCACATCTTCAACGTGTTGCTGAGAGATTCTCTCAGGCTCGCGAGGGGTCCGTGTACCAGCCTGCGGCGTTGATATACCATCCCTGGGAGTTCCTATTCCCTGAACGGAAGGGGAGCTGAGTCCGCTGGGCGGGACTGGGATCTTGATATCTTCGGGTGAGCCGGGAATGATCTCCTGTGGAAGATCAGGAATATGGATTCTGCGCGCCTCGTTCTGGTAACTCTCGGGGATGATCTGGGAATTTAGTCCTTGTCTTTTTTGAGTAATGCGACACACACAAAAGACCTACCTCAAGAATCTCATCGCGGGGAAATTCTAAAAATGGAATGTCCGCGGCATTACACGCCATTAAGTAACCGTATAAAACTCTAAGCACACTCTCATGGGCGATGATGAGTAGGTCATTCTGTTCGCGTTCAAGCTCCAAAATGATAGGCTCAAGCCGCACAGCCAGGTCATGGTATGACTATTTGCACAGTTAGTTTTGCACAGTTAGTTTTAGAATGCTATCCTTGTTTCGACTCACCTCTGCACGGGGATATCTATGATGGTAGGGGTCAAGGTCATGCTTGGCTACTTCTTCTGGGTATTCTTCTCGAATTCTCCTTTCTGACTTGAGTTCGCAAACACCGGGATTCAGTTGGCTCAGTTGCGACCTCTGTCGAACTTTGTACCCCTTCTCATGCAGAAACTTGGCAGTCTCGACCGTTCGCCGTCTTGTAGAAGTCCAGACGGTCAGGGGCTTATGCTCAAAATCTGTCTCCCCTTGTTCGATGATAGCTTGCTTGTCGGACTCTCTATCTCTTAATAGGGCCTCGCTCATCTTCCTAGCGTAGTCTTGGCCTTTTTCAGACAGAGGCCCATCTGCCTTGTACGAATTGGCGTCCACCGAGACGCCCGCCTATCCCGTTAGTCATGATTAATTTCAGATCAAAAAGAGTCACTCACCCGAGCAAAATACGTACGCCTAGACTTGATGTGGAGATTGAGAAGATAGAAAACGATCCGATTCGAAAGATAACCAAAACTTTTGTTGTTGACAATCAGTCTTTCGCCTGCATTGATCATCTAAGTTGGTGATGTTAGCAATGGTGGTAGGCGAGTTGGGCTTTCGAGGCGGTACTTTGATGTAGTTCAGATCCTTTTCTTCCATGGTATGAAATTGGGGGATACGGGCAGATATCCGAGCCAGGTAGTGTTTCACAGCATCTTCTGCAGTCCACCCAATATACTACACTAGTGTCAGTAGTTGCAGTGTGTATGATTTGGCGCTGCTCACGTCTGGTGATGATATCTTCACTCTCCGGACATTCTCCTCGATAATACGGTGATCATCACACCATGATTCAATGAACAGTGTCTGAATGTGTAAGTAAGAAATCTCTCTCGGTACGCCCGACTTACCTCAATGTCATGCTTGGCAAATTCATTGGCAAGGGATCTCCGTCCGGCAGCTGATGGGTTCACAGCGTCGTATATTGCTATTTGACCATTTTCCTCGTTTAGAAACTGGTAGATATCTTCCCGACACCGCTTCACGATCTTCTGCCTAAGCAGGACAGAAGAGGCAGACGCTATGCAGAATTAGCGACAAGTTTGAGTTGCAAAAACACGCAATGAGTGTACCATTTACAAAGAAGTAGTCATCAGGAATATCCTGGCCATGTGGTATAGTAGCCCGTCGGTAATCTCCCAGATGAAATATCCGGGTCTTTACTCCCAGCCTGCATAGGGATTAGCCTGGGGGTGGATTGATAGCCGGACGTGGCGGAACCCACCACCGAAGATACCGTGCCATCGCTACTGACATGTGTCTGCATAATAGTCAGACTTTGGAGTACCCTCGGGAACATGGTTTTGACTAACGTTTTGCCCCTCGCGGGAAGCCCTACAGTGATAATGACAATTCGGCCCGAGTGGAAAAGTCTACCGGACTCCGTACTGTAAAGCTGAGCCGGAGCGAGGTCGGCTTTTTCAGGCAAGTCGTGGATGGCATCGACAAACGTCGACGACTTGCGCCGAAATCGAGGAGAATTGACAACAATGTCCGCTGTTCTAGTCTGGGGTTAGATTGCAGAGGTCCTCATTTGATTCTGAGGCCATTTCAAAACATGGACTACTCGAACATATAAATATTCAGGTTGATAACTTACAAAAGTGTATCCATCGTGGCGGTGGTGCCTGACACTACAATTCTGAAGTAATAGTCATAGACAGTCGCCAGATGTTGATGGGAAAGCTGTAATAAAAGTGCGTTCGAAACTGGAAGCCTATTTGGAAAGAAGGAATCTGGAAAAAGTAAAAACGAGAGAGATAATGAGCCAACCAGGGGCTGATTAACCTGGTTGCGAGGGTACCGACTAGTATCTCCCCGACACGTCCAAAATGCTGTTTCGGTCGAGGCAGGTCAAGAGCAGAGTCTCGAGTTGAATGGCTCCAGAGCAGAATCAGGGTTATAGAGCTAAAAAGACCAAATTTAGAAGACGCAGGTAGAGCCACACAGAACATAAACCAAGGGGGAAAAATCCCTCGATAGATAAGTACGTATGATGATGCCTTTGGTCATGCTTTGTTGTATATGTAGAGTAGAGGCATTATATCATCTCGGGAAAACAGAAGATCCCTCCCGGCAAAGCCCGAGGCAGGCAAGAGCGGGCGGCCATGCAGAGCGACCTAAAGCGCAAGCTCGAGCAACAGGTGACTTTTTTTCAAGGCTGGCCTGTCGTACCCCGAAGTTGTTCAGGACTTCATCAACAGCCATTGCCCAACAGCTCTGGTGCTTCTCTTTTGCCATCTTTCCGTCTCGATTTGGCCAGGCCCGACTTGTCCTCCACTCTTGAGGTCGTCCAGTCCAATTTCTTCCGCTCCAAACTCACCCCGGAGCTGATCTGAAATTCTTTTCATCCCAGCAACGTTTCCCGGCCCGCGTTTCACCACGACCACAAAAGACACTCAACCGCGAATCTTCACCTTGCACCTGCTATAACACTCACAATGGCCGACCACCTGGCACCCCCCGCGTTCCTAACGGACAATTCCGTGGTCGCGGCTCTCAAGGATACATACACCTCGTTCTCCGAGCGCAGGGCGGCTCTCGGCCTGTCCAACCCAGGAACCGTGGAAAATGTTGCTAGGGAGGTGCAAAAGGATGTTCTGCTTTCCAACTTCATGTTCTCGGGTCTCCGTGCAGACCTGACCAAGATGTTCAGCATGTCTCCCCTGTTCCGTGTGTCGCATGCTTTCTCTATGGGTGGTTCAGGAAACATGGCTCCGTACGCGTTCTCCGCCATGTACGGAACTCCCAAGGTAGGATTTCTATCCACGATGTATAGGTTTATGCTGATCAAATAGGTCTTTATGCAAGGTAACTTAGGAAGCGACGGCGGTCTTGCCGCTCTTTACAACTACCGGTGGAGCCCCAAGCTGGTCACCAAGACCAATGTTCAGGTCATGGCCGGAGCTGAGCAAGGCCTCATTCAGCTCGATAACGACTACACCGGTGACGACTTTTCCCTGTCCCTAAAGGCTTTCAACCCGTCGTGCTTGGACGGTGGCCTTACCGGCATCTTTGTTGGAAGCTACCTTCAGTCTATCACTCCTAAACTCGCTCTTGGATTCGAAGCTATTTGGCAGCGACAGGGCTTGAACACCCGCCCCGAGTCTGCAATCTCGTACTCTGCTCGGTACAAGAGCAATGACTGGATTGCCAGCGCACAACTGCAGGCCCAGGGAGTCTTGACTGCCTCATACTGGAAGAAGATCTCTGAGCGCGTCGAGGCTGGTGTTGACATGAACCTTCAGTTTGCTCCTAGTGCGGCCGCATTGATGATGGGCGGGCCCAGCAAGGACGGCACCACTGCTATTGGTGCCAAGTACGACTTCCGCGCCTCGACCTTTAGAGCCCAGGTCGACAGTGCCGGCAAGGTTAGCTGTCTCCTCGAGAAACGGATAGCCATGCCCATTGCTCTTACCTTTGCTGGTGAGATTGATCAGGCCAAGGTACGTAATGCTGAACCTGAACTCGAAAACGGGACTAACCAATTTGTAGCAATCCGCCAAGCTCGGCCTGGCTGTCTCTCTCGAGATCGCTGGCGAGGAAGTCATGGAGATGTCAGAAAAGGCTACCCCCCAGGAGATGGTCACCCCTCCCTTCTAATTGATTTAATGCATACCTCCCGCTTCCGCTTTGTTATAAGCCCACGATGATTCCACAGATGTAGAGCTATCGCTCTTCCTTGTCTCGGAACTCCTACCCTTTCACCTTTTGTTTTAGTAGCTATTCCTCTCTCCGTGTGCATCATTGGAAGATGGTATATTCCCTCTGTTCTTCCGCTTTTTCAATACGGGTTGTTGGTCAATGGAGGCAGTCGTTTGGCGCCACGGTACCAATTTTGTATAGATCCTTTTTATTTCTCTCCTGTTATTGTTTCTGGCTTCATCTATGACCGGCGACCCGTGTTCCTGTTTCCTGTTACTAACCCTTGTGATGACAAAACGCTGGCTGGTCAATGGAGCACTGCTCAGGACGCTTGGGAGCACCTGCAGAAAACTTTCGTCTTCATTTACGCATCATAGATGGAATGTAAAACACATGTTGATTCTGGCTTAAGCATTTCCTGTCTCGACCTCGTTTGCTCTTCCATTCATCATCGTTTATGCGAGACCTCGAGCCAACACAAGCAGTCGCCTTGGGTCCCAGGCTTCCAGCATGGGTATCGAATCCATACCTCGTCGTCGATTCCCATACATGTTGGCCAACAACTTACATTGCTAATGCATTAGTATACACCAATGGCAGAACGGTAGGCAGTATCATGGGCTATCCATAGTGTCGCTTAAGTTCCTAACCCAGGATCTCGCCGAGATGTTTGAGAGTGCCTCGTTAATAAGGTCATTCAGCGCCCAGTATTTGTTATTCATATCTTTGACGATTCAGCAAAAGAAACCATCAGCGCCACGGAGGCGTTGTGCTAAGAATAAGCGTGAGATCAGGCTGTGCATGCATGACACCTGATCCAAGCCTTACTCTCTTGTATAGCCTATTATGTACGACGACGTAGTCCAAGCCTTCGGCTCGCCTCTAGAAGGGGTTCTCGGCTTTACCCTTGATGCAAGTCCGAAATTAGGCCGCGTTAAAGCGTGCCACTGCCCAGCACTCGATGGTGGCATTAGATTTCCCACAGTCTAGTGGCGAATTCAGGTGCCAAAGACCACCTGTACCCGTTGATTGTGACCCTTTTCCCTGAGGGGGTAATGGATAGCGGCGGTAATCGCTGCATGGTGTGCCTAGATGATGTCATGTGCGCTTCTGAAGTGGGTTTCTTTCGATTGCTTTCTTTCATCCTTTAGGCGTTCCGCTAGTCGAACCGTCGAAATATCTTGGCCAATCAAGGGATCAATTAGTAAGTGTTTTCCTTGCTGTATGTTGTATACAGAGTGGAGGGAGGAGAGGGGTCGGTTTTGGACCTTTGCATGATCATGTATGTAGTTACCTCCTGTGGTGATCCGGACATCCTTTCGAGTCCCGGGAGGAGGACATCAGTCTCCACCCAACAGTCAGGAAAGCAGCAGCAGGAATGTGACACGGACAACTTGAAGACGGCAAAATACATGCTGTGGATTTGCAGAATGTGCTACCTGACTGCAGGCTTGAGGCTTCAAGAGATCGGGTGCTGACTGCGCAGTGTGCCACCAATCTCTTCTTTTCCCTCGAGCGCAAGTCGCGATTTAAAACGGGCACGTCTCATTGTACAAGTGGGTGCCGCCTGTGGCGCACGCCTTCGAAGCCTTGTGTGTTCTCCTGTGTGACCGATCTTCCCAACGGGACAGGACAACGGCTCCCAGCAGACGAGACGTTAAACTACCGGCTTAGCCGCTGGACTTTTTGCAGGCCGTAGCGATTGATAACAGATAAGACTGTCTCACGATCCTTTCGCTTGTAGCACGACGTGGGTGTGACTTTTGAGTAACAGTCTGTTGGTGGCGCCCCTCTGCTACAGACGTCTGCGCTTGGATTATATAGTGTTGGTTTGAGTAGACTCCTGTACAACTTGAATCAAACGGGCAAAGAGACAAAGGTTCCACCTGCGTGAAGGAACTATTGTACACTTGCCGTGAGGATTAAACCATCAGACTTGCAGAGTAACAGGTATCACGCAGGAAGACTCAAGGGCGGGTTTCTCCTTCATCAAAGCATAGATACGGGTCCGTTGTCAATTCGCTGTCCTTGCAGCTTCGCAGAGCACCCAGTCAGAGGTGCTGCTACATGCAGAGAGATTCTTACTGCATAAGTAGCGAAACACGGTAGGGAATAAAGCGTCTCTTCCCGCCGACGCCATGAACGAAACACTTCCAGCTTACTCGAGTTTCAGCCAACGCGAGGCAAGCAAGCGTGCGGACAACTCAGTTTGTCTCAACTACTACTTGCTTCAGGAGTATCGGCTCCATGTAGTAACCGTGGTCGATCACTGCCAATCGTCATTCACAGTTGCTGGAAGATCCACCTGTCCAACCAGGTTTCATCAGGCCTACAACGTAACCATTCGGGCCATCCTGAACAAAGCAACTAACAGCAGTGTAGACCTTCCAGTATCATATTGTATGTCTCTGCGAGCCCAAAAGTGACGGGAAATGGTCTGCCGACGCTGATCACGGAGAAGAACTCCGAGGTATAGTGCCAGATACTTACAACTACTTCTTGAGCCTAACGAGCCCGACCCTTGGAGAATAATGATGCATGGCATACATGCTCCTGGGCCACCCTCACCGGCATTCGGGGATCTCCATGTAATCATTGGCCGAGCCGGTCGTAGCTCGACCAGCATGCATACTAGGTCAGATGTTCTCGAAGATTGAGGCGAACAAAGAGTTATGTGCCTCATATTAGCTCAAGTTGCTCGACGCCGGTTTCCGAGGATCTTTCTAGCAAGCTAAGCATAGCTGTGCCCGTAATGCATCGGGTCAAGGAGCGTTTGAAAACAAAATACTTCGATAATGCACAATGGTTGTTGACGGAAGGCTGAGAATGCTAATACTTGGGCGTAACACCGGCATATTCACTCTTGTAAAACTCACTTGTCTCGTTTGTAATTGATATGGGTGTTCTTAAACAAAGGCACGTATCCTCTATACATCGTTCATTGCATCCTCATGAGAGGCATGGCATGTGGGATCCAGAGTGGGGTAGGAGTTTCTTCGAAGGATTCGGTTTCAGTGAGGTACTTGTATTTCGTGGGTTTTCATCTCCAGCAAGTCACAAAGATGTACCGTACCATTGGGTACCCAGAGGCTCAGAGTACTAAGAATGCATGGATACGTGCATATAAATAAACAGAGTTCAATGAATGTAAGTTCAACATGCCGTGTTACGAGGAAGGCTGGGGTCAACAAAAGTCCAGATCGCCATCGCCCTCCTCTGCCCTCGCCTCAGAGTCGCCTTGCCCCTGAGGTGGAAAAAAAAAAAGTACGACTCGAGCGTTGAAAGCTTGAATAAGATTGCAAGTTTGTGCTGTCAAGACTCAACAGTCAAGTCACCTGGCGTTCTTATCTTAGACCAGTTCTTATCTTAGACCGGTTCTCAGCTGGGACCTCTCTTGGGAGTCGGACCTTGTACTACCTTGAAGCTACCCTCGTTCCCATCTACAGCTTATTTCCACCCTGCAGAGAGATGAGGTCAATTTTACAGCAAGACCGAGTGTCCAATGGTATGAGAGGCGATGTTATCGCAGAGGCATTAATAACGGCGCGAAATGTTTCAGCCCATTGCACGTGGAGTGAGCAAGCCAGAGGCGCAGCGAGCGAGTGAACATACCAAATGAGGGACATGTCGTCGAAACCTGGAAGAAAACTCTGCGGATCAAGAAAGAGTGACAAGTCACTGCCCCTGGAAGTTTAATGCTTTTCCATAGAATCTGGTCCACCGCGACAAGGCGAGTGAGACAACCATATAATAATGCTTTGCTTGCACGTTCCAGAAGCATCCACTACACGGTGAAACCAACAAGTGCGTGATTAACAGGCAAGGGAAAGATGCATCCAACAAGCATATGCTGACTGGCTAGCTTGGAATCCAACAGCATAGCATGTACGAGCCGAAACGAGCGACGCATGTCAAAAGGCAAGGTATAGTATCTGACAGGGATGCCCCATTCCTGACTACTTGCATACCGAGTGTTTCGATGGCAGCTGGATTTGGTAAGCAAGACTGTGCTTCTCGACTTCAGGTGACCAGCAACGATTTGTGATTTCGGGGCTAAATAGGGCCTCTCCGACAAGTCTAACATGGTCATTCACGCTCTCTATTCCATAAAGTCACCTGGAAGGGCTGGAATCTTAATATATCTCAGGGTCTTGGCCACCGACCAATGATGCTCGTTTTCGCCAGCATTTGCAACATGACTCGAATCTCAACTTCTCAGGACTCAAGCAGGCCAGCACAATGTCACGGAAACCCTGCTTTACCAATCTCTCTCTGGAGAGGTAGTAGGATCCTTGTGATCGGTACGACAGCGTTGGCCCATCATTCCATTACCTCGATCGCGAGTCTTGCCCGTCGCTCATTGTCCTCATTCCACAAAAGAGAGTAAATTTGCTTCTGAAGGAATAAAAGTCGCTTCCAAAGTAAATAGCCACCGATCGCCACTTCCCTCTGGATGGCTGCTGTCGAGTTCGCAGTCTCGGGCAAGCCACCAAACCTGTTTGGCTCGAGATCATCATAAAATGCTCGTCATATCTTGAACTTACCAAGACAATGTCAAAGCTCTGATCAAACTAACCAACCCAACTAGTTGCGAGACTAACCGCCACTAAGGTCAAGGTACTGAGCATCTATGCTGAAGCTTCCAGTGGTAGCTATTGGCTTTACTATCCGCAATTACTAGTAGTAGTAGCTTGTTTACGCTCCGGGAAGCTCCCGTTTCCACTCCTGGAGCACAAAGAGGGCTTGCCTGCCTGCCCTGGCTAGAGCCTCCGCCGCTTCTCTGAGGACCTCCTCCGTCAGTTATGGGGATGGTGGGAGGCTAGAACCTGGGCAAAAATGTGGTCGTTCTGGAGGTAATGAGGTATAGCCTAGGTACTACTAGGTACTAGTAGTTACTCCGTATTGTTCGATAGTGTACATGACCATACTGAGGAGGCAACGGTAGCAGCCAATAAGGACGGCCTCTGCGAAAACCAGGCCAGGTCACTTGACACACTCAAGCCAAACACATGGCACACTGCTCTGTCACCGGACGCTCAGGTAAGCAGGGCTGGAAACCAGTGCTCCACTATCAATGCCGAGTGCGGATGGCACTGGTAGCTTTCAGTTTGGTTCTTTGTGAAGCAGTAATGGTAGGTAGTTCCATGGGCAAGGCTCCGACACAATGATCGTAGCTCGAGAGGCCGGTAGAATCTTGGCTCTTGGCCTCACCGCCTCGATCTTCGGAGCTCAATGTGCGAGAAAGACAGAATCCATCTAACGAGACTCGAGTAGTACTTATACTTTTTACATACTAGGTAGGCAATCGACTCTCGAGAGCTCCTCCTGCAGCTTGGTCCAAGCTCTCGCCCCATCTGAGCCTGAACTATTGCCTCCAGCCAACAATTGGCATCCTTGCCCGCCTACTTCTTCCGGGATTGGCTAATCTGGCGTGCCTCTCAAATGGTGAACGGTCTGGAACTCCCGGAGCACAAGCGTCTGTCTTAGCGGAGGGGCATTTCTCGAGAGGCATGTCCGAATTTCCGGTAAAAAGTCGCCAAACGTTGAACTCCAGCTCAGTGCCCTTGGGATCATGGTCATCTGGTCAGTGGTTGGTCGTATGGGGCATTCTCCCAGTGCATCAATTGGTTACCCACTTTGTGTCTTACGTCCAATCTCGAGTGGTTCCACATCAGCCGCTCCCGTCATTGAGTGATCGACCGACGACCTCTTCCCAGTCCTATGTTGTATGTACTGTCCAGTGTCCTAGTAGGCTAGTACTGAGCTCCAGGACGATGCAGCGAGCTGGTAGATAACTCGAGTTTGCTTTTCCTGCTCAACAATACTCTGGAAAAGGTCGAACTAAACTGAGCTTCAGACGTATAAATCCGGCGGATCCCACGCCGAACTTGAGTGGACCTTTCCGCGAGTAACAAGCTGTTTATATCTACCCATGGGTGTTGAAGCAGTCACCTTGCTTCGGGACTCCGTAAGGGCGAGTCCTCCCATAGTCGGTAGCGTCATAGTTAGTACCTTCGGCCGACCCTACTACTACCGAGTACCTAATCCGAGTCCCATGACCTCAGTATTGTCATGTAATTACTCTAACAGTCACGGCACTTACTAGGTAGTACTAGTACTAGTAGTACTCCCAGCCTGGGGTGAACCCCTCTTTTTTGACTTCCATCACTCATGAGTATCCCACTGCGGACTTGAGATCAGAAGGCGGAAGCTGGAAGCTGGAACTTGAAGCTGAGAGGAGCCCTGTACCCCTTTGAAGCTGAACTAGGTAAACAGCACAAACAGGAGTAGCAGGTCATGTTGCTCTTCCAAATGACAGACCACTCCTTGCCCGCCGACTAAGTCGCGCATTTCTTATTTATTAACTTAAGAACCAACGCTACTGTGTAAAATTTGCTATCCTAATGCCGGCGGCCATAAACAGAAATCCTTCAATCCAGGCGATGCGAATAATAGTGGGAGCTAGATTTCCTATCCTTTTTGCCTCTCCACACACTGCCACAGCTCCATGCCCATCAAGCGCTGCTGCGAGACTGCTCCCCAGCCCTCACTGAATAATTCACCAAGTCGGCCGTAGACCACTCCCCAAATCCCAGATATTCGGACTGGCCCTCGTCACTTTGCTTTTCCCTCATGCCCTTGAGCCATCTTTGCTTTTTCCAGCTGAGATTTCTTTTCGTCGACTTCTCCAGCTTGTTGAGATTCAAACTTTGCCTATCTGAAGGGTGGCATATTTGAATGAGTTTGCTACCATAATCTTCCTCCCTCCCTCTCGTTCCCGGTGCTTTATTCCCGCGTTCCTGCAGCCCTCTCGCGTGTTTTGGGCTTCGTCGCTCCATCAACGTCACCTGCTCAACTCCTCCTCTCTCCTCCTCCGACCCATCCTCTTTTTTAATAATACCTGACCCGTAAATCCACCCTTCTTTGCATCCCCCCTGCTCTGTCTGGTTCGTCGTGACTTAATTGCTCTTCCTGTTCCTCGAATTATCTCTCCCAGTTTTTTTTTTTTCTTTCTATTTTCTCTTT